>JBCAUA010020638.1:2600-12725 GCA_038406235.1 Peronia verruculata | reverse complement strand
CAGGTTGAGCCAGAGGGGTTGTTCTAGGTCTCTACGACAACCGAGAAGGTAAAGAAAAATGAACAGTGCATCGCCCGGGGTCCACCTATCATCTACCATTCAAAATATCTCTAACAATTTCTCTCTTTTCAAGGCTGAAAACCTTAGTGCTGAAGGACAACTCATTGACCGATGAAGGGATAAGAAAACTGACAGCAAGGTCTAGAATGTTTGGAAACTTTTTTTCTGCGCTGAGCTGTTTAGATTTGTCAGGTAAGGCAGTCTAGAATTTAGTAGAATACAACTTACACCACATTGATTGATCATATAATCAATAGTATTCATGATTTCACTTTGTGCTGTCAAAGATAGTTCCACACAATTTCTGTTCTCTTGGTAGTGTGAGTTACTATTAGCAGCGATGTGACATTGTGCTTTTATCTTTCAAATTCTGTTTTTATTTAAGATCTGTACTGCTGAAAGACATTCAGACTTTTCCTTGCTAATCACCCACTTTCCCTCAAAAGACATCCATAGAATTGTTTTCATCCCAAGATTTTGCCTGTATCTGTGGCATACACATTTTTGTAAATTATTATTCGCGTATTTGTTCTTGATTTTGTGTTTATGTACTTGAAGATAGAAGTTAACTTGGGTTTTGTGATCTCTTCAGGGTGATAACTTATATGAATTATGATTACATTATATGAATTGTGATTACTTCCTATATGAATAATATATTTCTTCATTTTCCTTTTCCCTGTTCTGTTTCTTAAAAGAAGTTTTGATACCTATTTTCGTGGATCATTTTCTGTTAGAATTACTTCATATGACATTTTATTGTTTTGATTTTTTTTATCTGATTTTTTCTTTTTTTTCTCATTTTGTCACCATATTTTTATTTTTCTATCAAAATGTAATCTCTTTTATCATCTAATCTGATCATCAATCCTTACAGAGAATGCTGGTCTCACAGTTAAGTCATTGGCTTTTCTCAAATGTCTATCGAACTTGGAATTACTAGATCTCTCAAGAACAAACATCTCAACTGATCAGGTAGGCCTCATTGTAGTAGTGTGTTCTTTTTTTTTTTTTTTTCTCTTTTGGTAATCTGATAAGAAAGTTACGTTGTTTATCACTAAAATGGGGGAAGATATTTCACCAGCTTAGAATGACATGTCCATCTCTATCTTTTAATTAAAAAAATGGCTGGCATTTCAGTTTTTATAAAGGTCCCTTCACATCTTTCTGGCAACAGCTGTTTCTCTGAAAATTGAATTTGAACTTGGCCTATTAACAATATTAGAAATAAAAAAACTGGGCGTAATCAGCTTAATAAAATTTATGCCAAGTGTCTTCCATCTTTTTTTTTTCTATCCTTGTTCATTTCAGTTGCTGTTTTGTGTACTGGTTTTTGTATCTTATTCACCAGTTCACTCTCCAAGCCACAAAATCTGACTGCTATTTACTAGATCTATATATCTTCTTTATTTAAAAAGAAACTGTTGACAGTATGTGAGGCATGTTTATGCACCTTTTCATGATTTGCGACATGTTTTTTATTCTCTTAGTTATACAATAGTAATACTTTGGTTAATCCCTTTAACCTACAGCCTCTGGATTTACAATAACATAACTTACAGGTGAATAAATTCAGCACTTGGAGAGTGTATACAACCCCTGAAGTGTGTGACTGTATCAAGTCCAGATTTGTTGTCACAACCAAAGGATGGGCAACTGATGTCATTGAGGGCTGGAAGAGAGAATATGATACTGCAAAGTCTTCACTGTCTGAGTCATCATCCTTATCATCCACTTCAGGCCAAACTACAAAAGCTCTCACAGCCAAAAGCTTCTGTAAGATAATGATTTTTCTATCAATAGCTCACTATGAGTTACATGTACTTTGTTGTGAAAAATATTCTGAGAGACTTGGAATTGGTTACACATTTGTAAGCTGCTGACTGACTGACTGACTGGTGCTACAGTTCATTTGGTTGCTTGTGAAAATTTAATGGCAATCTTCCTCCTCTTTCTGCCATCCTTAGGGTGTCTCCCAGTTCAAGTCCAGTCCATTCCTTCATCAATGTTATCCTCCCACTTCTTTTTCTGTCCTTGCCTTGTCCTCTTCCGCCAGACTGTCTATAGAGCGTAACATACCACTTCAATTTTGGGCTTTTAACTGCAGTGAGGAGATCCCATGTATGGCCCAATTTCCTGTTGAATTCATCTTTTAACCTCTTCGTTTGTTATGTGGTCTCTGTACGTGAAGCCCAGCAGTTTCCGAAAGCACCTCATTTCCTATTCTTCTCTCAGTATCTGCTGTTAAGGTCCAAGATTCACATGCGTAGAGAAATGTTGACATGACTAGGGAACGCATTGTAAACTACAGCTAACTTTATACATGGATGGACATAGAAAACCTTGATTGATTCTTATGAAGGGCCAGAATGCTTTTCTGTTTTTACGTTCTTATTCTGTGGCCCGTATTAAACAATTTTATAGGCTGATTATCTGATTATATCATTGCCTCTGATTTTGTAATGACGTTCTAACATCTTTGACTTTTTCATAATGAAATCCAATATTTTAACTGTTTGCAAAGTTCTGATATAGTGTGAAACTAAAGTTTGAAACAGTTATTATTAAGTTGTGTATTTTCTTGCCTTCATTGGAGTAAAATAATCATCTTAGACCTGTAAGTTTTCTGTCAATTGTCGGGGTTCCAACAATCTGCTTAAAGTTAAAAGTGTTGTCAGAAGGGCCAAGTTTTAAACCTCTCCCACATATGCACAAATGCATCGAAAACACTGTTATTTCGGTCAGTGACAAAAAGTCCAGACAGTCTTGTAAGGGGCCACCCAGAGTTCTATCATATCGAAGTGAATTTTTAAATCTTTGAAGTGTGTGTCTGTTGGGGGAGGGGGAAGGGCAAGGGAAACTTAATACTGGATGTTGCATTCATTTCATCATCAAATAAATTGAAACTTGTTGATATCATTTTTTTTTTTTTTCCTCATTAATAATTTTTTTTTTTTTTTTTGTACCTTTTCTAGATTCAAGAAGAAGACCAACTTTTATGAGTTCATTGTTTGATAGTGAGGAAGTGCAATACAGGACAAATTCAACACCAATTCTTTTAGTATCCAGCCAGTTTTCCTGCTCTCACAGTGAGACTGGGGTGACATCAATGACGTATTTACAGTCTCCTTACACAGTAGCATCTCAGTTGAAATCGTGCTGTAAATCATTGAAAAAATATAATGGCACTTGTAATAAAGTACATTTTTCCACCATGTATGAGAAAGATGAGAATTATTCAGCAAAACGTGGGAGATTGAAGTTCAGCAGCAAGAAAATGGAAGATATTTGTCAGCAATTACATCATGATATCAATGAAACTAGAGACCATTCGAACAAGAAAACTGTTGTTACAGACCGCAGCACAGGATTGTATCCTGGCACTAGAAAACTGAATGCCATGCACAAAGCTGCAGTGTGTTCTGTGCAAAGAGATTATGGAAGTCTCCAACCTTATCAGTGCCTCAATCAGTCAAAGCCTGAAGAGAGAGACTTACAAAGAAAACATGATACAGAGGCCTGGCTGCTTTCCCAGTATCAGTCTTCAGCATCACCACAGAAGAAGAAGAAGAAAAGACTGTCTCTACTCCAGCAGCTGGAAGAGTCATAGTGAGAAAAGAATATCTGTTCATTTATCTCTTTGTTTTCATGTAGAAATATGACCAAACTTTGGCACCAAAAATTTGCCAAAGTTATACCATAAAACTACAGTAAAAATGTCTTGCTATGAAATGCTTTTAAGAATATAATGTTAAAATAAGTAGAAAAAAAATGGTACCGAGAAATGCCAAATGTGTGCTGTAAAATTACAGCAAAAACATCTTGCAGTAAAATAAATTGATTGTAAGTTTACAGCAAATATCTTTCATTTTGCAGACAATTTTTTTGCGGTGCAGTGGAGAATTGTCTGAACACTAGAATCTGTGATTCTCAAATATCTTGTGTATCATCCACTAGACTGATACAGTGACAGACTGACTGAAGCCCATGTTGCTGGGAGGCTGAAAGGGCATCACAAATGACTTGACAGTTTTTCTCAGTTCACTTCTATCTTCTGCCATTCTCAGAGATTTGTGGAGTCTTCTTTATCCACTTTTTGATTTATCCTCCCAACATTTCTTGTCTTTTGTATGTCCTCCACCCACCTGCTCTGCACCTTGCATAATGGTTGTTACAAATCCCGATGACTTTGTAACATGACTGTACCAGTTTGTTTTTCTATCTTGATAGTGGAGAAAAGGTTGTCATAATGTCCAATGGCTGTGCTGATCCTAGAATCTTTAATTCTCAACTGTCTCCATGATCATACAGCATACTATTATCAAAGTGTCAGAATCTATTGTTCTCATCATCCCTATGTGTTGTAGATTGGACAGCCGTCTAAACATTGAGTAAATGCCTATCATTCTCAAACTGTCCAGCCATCTGCGTTCTAGGTCAGTGTTTATAATTCTCAGCCAGAAGGATTTATCGTGATGGTGTTCCTCTTAAGAGCTTCTCTTGTTGACAGTAATCTGTGAAGGGTTTCAGGGCAAAACGTGACAAACACCATGTTTGAAAATTTTGAGTTATCCCCCTCAATATTGGGAATGATGATAGTGCTATATGGTAAGGACTTCCCTTTTCACCAAACACAACTTATCCTTCCAAAAGGTGCTCAGAAAATTCTAGTTCTTAATGATGTATTACTAACAACCGGAGAACAAATTGTCATTTTTCTTGAAACGGTGATTTTGGATATGTCTCATTTTGCCCCCAAACCCTTCAGTTATCAACCATGTTGAAGATTACATTGTTAATTGCTCTAACGATCATATTAAGACATACTGATGTTAATAGTCATTAACATTATATAGTGTCACATTATTCTTCTTAATACACGTATGTTCTTTGTTGAAAATAATTCATCATGGGAGACAATCCACACACAAACAAAAAAAAAATCAGATCAATGGTTAATTGGGCAACACAGTTTTTCCGTTTTTTGGATTGTCCAACATAACTGGGTTATACTGTGATAGGAACCGATTATAATAGGAACATAGCACTAATCCCAGCAGTGTTGTTGTATAAGATTTCCACAGCACTGTGTCGCCTTGTCCATTCCCAACCTCAATGAAGCAAGAAGCCTCATTGTAAATCATGTACAGAGAATGATCACATAACAATCCACATAACACAATAGTGTTATGTTATTTTTTTTACCACGGTTGTGGACAGCTGAGGTAACCACCACTACAGGAGGTTGAAAAGCTTATAAAAACCATAACCACCTTGTGCACCATGCAACGGAAGGGAGGGGAGGGAAAGATGACGCAGGCAAGATGAACGCGGCAAACAGAGAATTGTCACACACCAGCAAATATGAAAGCCTATGTACCATCAATTACATCTCAACCTTTTTCTTTCTTTCTTTCTTTTTTTTTTTTCGTCTTCCTTTATCAGAATCTCTTTCTTTCTTTCTTTCTTTTTCTTTCTTTCTTTCTTTCTTTTTTCTTTCTTTCTTTCTTTCTTTCTTTCTTTTCCCTTGTTTCCTCTTCCTTTATCCGTTTGTTTGTGTCTTTCTTTCTTTCTTCTTTCTTTTTTTTTGTTGTTTATTTCGTTCATTTCTTCTTTTTCTTTATTTCTTTTAGCCTTTCCTTCGTTTCTCCACGTCCTTCTTTTTTTCTATTTCTTTTTTTCCTTCCGTCCTTCCTTCCCTTCCTTTCGTCTTCCTTTATTCAGTCTTTCTTCCTTTCCTCTTTTCTTTCTTTCCTTCTTCTTTCCTTCTTTTCTTCCATTCTTCCTTCTTTTTCCATTCTTCTTATTTCTTCCTCCTTTTGTTCTCTCGTCCTTTCCTTCTTTTCTCGTTCTTCTTTCTTTCTTTCGTTCTTTCTTTCCTTCTTTCTTTCTTTCTCTTTCTCCTTTTTATTTGATCATTGTTCTTTTTCTCTCTCTTTATCGTTTCTTTCTTTGCACCACTTCTTTCTTCTTTCTTTCCTCCTTCTTTTGTTCCTTCCTTCCTTCTTATCTTCTTTTGTTCAACTTTCTCCCATTTGCTCTTTTTCTTTCTTTCTTTCTTTCTTTCTTTCTTTCTTTCTTTCTTTCTTTCTTTCTTTCTTTTTTCTTTTTTCTTTCTTTCCTTTCTTTTGTTGATTTTTTCTTCCTTTCTTTCTTCTCTCTTTTTTTTCCACTTCTTTCCTTCTTTCTTTCCTCCTTTTATCCTTCTTTCCTTTCTTTCTGCATTCTTTTTCCTTCTCCTCTTTGCTCTTTCTTTTTTTTTCTTTCATTCTTTCTTTTTTTCTATGAATTGTTTTCATGTCCTTGGCAGTGCATCCTAATCAATTAATATCAGGGAAAAACTGGCTTTCCTTGGAGTTCCCGGGTCATATTATTAGATGCGCTGATATAGCATGCGTAATATACCAAATTTGGCGTCCTAACGTCATCAGGGAAAACACACACAAATAACCATAGGTTTTCCTGACTTATTTACACATCGGTGTGTGCGAATGATTTAAACTATGCATGATAACACATATTTCATAAACGTGATCATTAGTTAATGACTGCTCAAAGTTACATGGCCCATTGTTTGTTTTTTCTTAAGCCTTATAAGCCTAAGAAAGTAGGATTATCTAGTCTTTTTTCTTCTTCTTTTTTTTTTTTCAAGAGGTTGCCAATATTTGCTGAGAAATTTTGTGGGTAGAAATTTGGAAATGTTGCCTGGGCAGCGGCACTCAGCCTACTCTTCCATCGATTTTAAACTGCTAAGGGTTCTTTAGTGCGCGTGACGTACACACGGGACTCCGCAATATATTCGCCCTTATCCGAGAAGGTTAGACGTCGGGCTTCCCTACCCACAGAAAGCCAGGGGACCGCTGAGTGACTGAAAAATTGACCACTGTGACAGAGCCACTGCGTCCCGCCAGGGCCCATAAAGTCTTGATACGGTTTGAAACCCTGTCAACGTTTCATCCATTTCCTCTTATTATACTTACTGTTATCATCAGTTTTACGTGTATTTTAAATTTTAATAATAAGAATTGTTATATCTATTGCTGCTACTGACTTTTTTTGTGGGTGGGGGGGGGGGCACGTTGTTTTATCTGTTCGTTTTCTTTTGTCGCAGTTGTTTGGAAAATAAGGAAGATTTTTTTTATTTTCTGTTCGTCTTCTTTCTCTCTCTCTCTCTCTCTCTCTTTGAAAGGTATTATGTTTGGGGAGGTGACGTGGGGGGGGGGGGGGAGGGGGGGGGGGGAGGTTTCAAAAGTCGTCAAGTTGGTTCAAGTTGACGGCAGTCCTAAAAGTTTGGAACGACTGATTAAAAGTACAACGGGAGCCTGCCAAAGACCTTTATCTCTGTTGCACAGTGACTGGAGTAGTGATAAATCTATAATTCTTTAATCGTCAGAGTAATACAGCAAGTAAATAAAAACAACTAAATCAAAGAGGCAACTAAATTAAAGAGTAATGCGTTAACTAAATTAAAGAGTAATACAGCAACTAAATTAAATAGTAACACACCAATTTATTTAAAGAATAATACAGCACTTAAATCTAAAAATAATACAGCATCAAGATTAAATAATTATAACACAACTAAACTTCTTTCATTGCATCAACTGACACTTGAAAATTTCCATTCACTTAAAGTTTCTCTGATAAATTTGCCCGGGTATAACAGAATAATATTAAAAATAATAATTATAGTAGTAGTAGTACTGAAGTAGAAGTGGGATTTAAAAAAAAAATCCTTTGTGTCACTTCAGCAAAAATGCCTAGTGAATAAAAGAGTTGCTCAGAGAATCTATCCTACAATTCATTTCTCGACAGCTGTTTTGTTTTTTGAGTATGCCAATAATCATCTTGAAATACCTTGATATACGCTTTATTTTTCTGCATTATCTTCCCTCAATTTCTAAAGCTTGGGACCTTTAGAGATTGTGAAGAAAAAGTAAGAGACCGTATAGCCCGCACCAAGCAAAACTGTGTTATTGTAGTCAGTCAGTCCTACTCAGGTAGAAAATAGGCCTTTGTGCTTTCTCATGATAGCTGTCTGAGTATTCCACACTTAGAACCACTTGTTCACTTATTCAAAGCTCTTCTTATCACTCTCTAACTAATCTAGTATTCAAGATAATTTTTGTCATATGATTTTTGATGCAGCTCAGCCCCATTCACGTTATCTTTCAAGACTCTATTGGCCATTTTTTAAAAGATATTTCTCTAGCTCGTGACCTCAAAGTAAGCTGTATAGTGGTGCAATATCACTGTTTAGAAGAAAGTTTAATATAACTTGTGAAAGATGATCGCAACTGCATGTATATAGTATATCTATGATTCCGGGTTCGAATCCTGACAGGTCCCGACATTTTGTCCTTGGGAAAGGCAATTTACACACATTTCCTGACTCCACTCAGGTTTGAATGGGTACCCGACTATAGACAGTGGTTGATATTGTTAGACTGATAAGGATTTGAGCGCCCAACAGGCAGCTGCCTTGTATGCTTCCCATGAAGCTGACAACGTTTATAAGTGTCTTCTATGGGTCTGTCAGAGTAATAATTGATTGTAAAGCTCTTAAAGCCTGTAATTACGGGGATAAACGCTATATAAATACTCTCTAGTATTATTATAAATTTTTGCTTTTCAATACCTCTTAGTCACCCCTATGATTTGTTTTTTCTTTATATCATTCTGTATATTTCAAACTTGTTTGAAATCAACAAAATGTTTATGTCCCGAGAGCTTGACTTGAACTGGGTTTCAAGCTTAATCTGTTGTATAGGCTAGACGAAAATGGGTTAACACTTTCAGGTAGGCACTTAACATGTTTTAAGACAATCTTATGACAAATTGAGTCTTTTAGTTACAATCAAATCACTTTAACTCTTTATTTACATGCAATGAAGTTTACTCTTGTAAATGTTCAAAATAATTTTGAATAGGAGATCGTTGTGTTCAGTCCTTTTATCTCCCTTTAGCAGACAAAAGAGGGATTGAACAAACAGTGCAAAGAAGGAAGAGAATTACTTTTTCGCCCTTTGCCTGAAAGCTACATTATGAATAATTCCAGAAAAACTATGACGTAAAGACAATGTCTTTGTTTTTCTTACTGTTATAATTTTATCTTTTTTTTTTTTGGCGACCAGTTTTTTCGAGTGACATGCTATAAAAAGATTTTTTTTTTTTCTTTACACTGCTTACTAAACACCTCTTTTGTCTGGCAAAGGGAAGTAACATGGCTGATCAAACTGATCTCCCTCTTCCACGAGTCCCTCTTTTGGGAAGGGCAGATAATCTGCGAAACGATCTCCCATTGATTGAGAGGAAAGGTTTAGCCAATTTTGACTTAAAGCACGACATTCATAATTAAACAAATGTTAGCCTAATTATGACCGATCCTGTATATCTAGCTGTGAGATAAATGGTTGTTGAATAGCTCAAAGAGGAATATATTTTGCTTACACCGAATCGCATTCAGAAGTCTCAGTGTTACACTGTGTGCATTCATGACACCAGTCTTCCACCTCCCCCCCCCCCTTTCCCTCTCATTCACCCCCCCCCCCTTCCAAAGACTGCAGTTTATTCACCGACAGGATAAAGCATAAAGCAAAAGTTGATTCTCTTGTTTTTTTTCTCGGAAGAGAAATTTTCATAGGGGAAACAGGGTTTTATCGAAGTGCATAAGAGTGGCACAATTGCATGTATATATGTACCCCTGAGCGGGGTGTAGAGAGGTGGGTGGGTAGGGAAGTGCGGGGTAAGGGAGGGGCAAGGAGGGAGGAGATGAGGGAGCAGAGAACACGTGCAGGAGGGCAACAAAGTACGAGACGAGTGAGCGAGAAAAGTTAAAGTACGGTACCCTAACAAAACGTCCTTTGTCTGAAAAAGGAACTTCTCACAAAGTTACACAAGCGAATCATTCTCAGACCGTCGGTCAGTGGGAACTGACAACAGGATGTCTCGCGTCCAGCCGAAATGAGACCCAAGTCGCTGGGCTACAACGGAGAAATCGGGCTTTGAATGTAATGAGGGGGGGGGGGGGGGGGGGGGGTCAGACCTCGGGTTTTTTTTTTTTTT
>JBCAUA010020627.1:0-12725 GCA_038406235.1 Peronia verruculata | reverse complement strand
CCACACACACACAAACACACACACACACACACACACACACACACATGCTCTCCTGTCACAATTCCCCCCCCTCCCCCCCCCCCCCAAAAAAAAGGAGGACCAGTCGGCGACCTTCACATCTTTGATTAAGTCAGGTTTGCACTAGTAAACGACGCCTGGCCTAGAGCAAATAATACTATCGGTCCTGGGGCACACGCGGATTTGAGCCTGCCTTGAGTCCACAGTCAGACAGGAGGCACGAGGGGCGTGGACACTTGGGGAGGAGTGGGAGGAGAGGGGAGGGTGACAATCCTCCAGACCCGATCTCCTGACAGATTTGGCCAGTTTATTGTCTTATTCAGGTCATAATATGTATATTGGAAAGTAGAAATACATAAGATACCATGCTAAATCGTTCCGCTCTTTCTCCTTCTAATGTCTCGCACTCAGCCATATTTACAAGGCTATCCTAATGCTACTGTCGATTCCGGAATTGTCCCCCTCCCCCCCCCCCCCAACCGCATACAAATAAAGAAGCATATGAAATCTAGTTTTATCCATGCTAATGAAAAAACAAAAACAGCAATAACGACAACAACAAACAAAAACAAAAACAAAAAGCAAAACAAACAAACAAGGAAAAAAAAAAATCTTTAATTTGACCAAAATTTGATTCTGAAAATTAAGTATCCTTTACCTTTTTACTCCTCATTTTTAGCCGGTCAAATAACGGCTCTAAGATCATATTTACACACAAACACAACAACAACAACACAGAGCTCACAGGGACATCGACAAAGGAGGGCTGGAAGAAGGTCAACACTCCTCATTTTCTCCATATTTCCTTACAGCCCCTCTCTTCCGCCGTCCATTTATCAAGCTATCAAGGGCTTGCAAAATCAAGGGCGGAGGGAGCGGAGGGTATGGGGGGGGGGGGACGGAGTGTTGGAAACACCACTTTTCCAACACCAGATTTTAGAGTGCCAAAACTGTTTCCGTCGTGAGTTCATTACAGCTGAGCTCTCATGGGAAAACATGTGCACATGAGACATTGCTCACTCGCGTAAAGAGGATTTGGGTGGGGAAAGAGGTAACGGGGAAAACAGGAGGGGGGGGGGGCTGAGGGGTTCAAAATAGAGAGTGAGGACGATTAATTGGGCTATACCATTTTTCTTTCTTTCTTTCTTTCTTTCTTTCTTTCTTTCTTTCTTTCTTTCTTTCTTTCTTTCTTTCTTTCTTTTGTAACAAGTGGGTACTCTGTTTTGACAGCATTATCCATATTTCAAGAGCACTATTCATATGAAATTCATTAATATATATAATGAATTTTCGCTGGTGAAAACGTTTCATCCTAGTTTTCTTTCTTTTTTTTTTTAAAGAAACTAACTTGTTTTGTGTGGGATTATTTGCTACAAATTAACCCAAACTCAAGGGATGCATTGAAAGATAACAGAAATAGAGAGAATCGACAGCAAAAGAATCATGCCTTTAACCAGGTAAAAAAGACCTATTTTCAAATATCTATTTTCATCTTTTCGATAATCTGTGCCTTTATTAATGTTTAAGTTGTTGCTATTTCATGTTAGGGGCATCAGCTGCTGCTGTCTCATTGACGTTTTGAATACCAATATAGCACAGCTTAAGCCTCTCAGTATCAAAACGTTTGCGTCTTCAATTTGTTGTCTTTTTCGACGACTAAATCATTGATTTTCATCGGTTGTTGAGTGTGAGACTGCTGTATCGGTTCTGAACTTTTTAAAACTTTTCCGATGGAAAGTTGCAAAAGCCAAACTCAAATCTTTTTAATCATCCTCAAAACTCTTTATATTAACCATCTCGAGATGGAGCGTGAAGGTGTGTATCGTATGTGTGTGTGTGTGTGTGTGTGTGTGTGTGTCTGTGCGTATGTGTGCATGGGCGTGTGTGGTATTATCCAGGCAGTTAGTAGTGAATCATAGGTACATGACGATGACAAAGCGAGTGCTCCTGTGGAAAAAACACTGACGAAAAATATGATAATGACAAAAGCACGACGTGTATTTCAAACGAATAGTAACCGTGGCGATAGCAACAACAACAATAACAATAGCAGCAATACCAAATATTACCAGGTTCAAGAAAAAGATTCCTATTTTAGCTAATATCTTCCATCAACACAACCCTTTTATTTCGGGGACTTTTCAGGGCCTTTCTTTCTGTCCTTTTGTTTGTTTTTTTCCCCCCTATTTCGTTTCCCCTTTTCTTCTTTTCTATCTCTCTCTTCTTCTCCATCTATTTTTTTTTCTTTTAATTTTTTCTTCTTTCCGCCTCTTTTTTTTCTCTGCTTTTTGTTTCTAAGGATATCTATCCGATGTGGCAATAACAACAATAAAAAAAAAAAAAAAACACACACACACAGAGACACACAAAAACCACGGAAACTTCGGGGCAAAATAAATACAGTGTTTCCTGATCCCCGACTGCTCTCTGAATTTTTGCAGCGGTCTGTCTGGTGTCCAAGACACTTCGATTTATAAATGAACTAAAAAAAAAGGAGCACAGAAACAGAAGAAACGTGGAAACCTTGGGGCAAAATAAATATCTTGCTTCCTGATCCCATTTAGTAGCGATGTAGACAGACGGACAGACGATAATAGGCTTTCTTCTGTGTCTAGTTTTTTAGTAGATGGGAAATGGGGGAAATACAGACGCATTGGAAGTGGTGTGAGAACAGAGGTAGGAAATGGTGAGAGAAAATGGGGAGAGAGTGGTGAGGAGACATGGTGTGAAAATTGTGGGATAAGGTAGGAGGAAAGTAACGGGGAAAACAACGGGAAGAAAACTGCGAGCAATTTCAAAAGATAGTTTGGATGCAAGACAGGGAAGAAAATAGGGAGACGAAGTAAGGAAGAAACAAATACAAGTAAGAAAACAGAAAGAAAACATTAGAAAGAAAACAGTGTAAGAGAGAGAATGAGAGAGAGAGAGAGAGAGAGAGAGAGAGAGAGAGAGAGAAGACGCTCTAAAAATGATGAGGTAAGACAGAAAGGAAAAAAGAAAAGCAAACTGAGAGCCTGATGAATCTTTGAGACAAAACAACCTGAGAACAGACAAACAAAGTGTAAAGTAAGCAGACAGACAAATGTAGAGAAGAAAACAAAGTCGAAAGAAAATAGGTGGAGAAGAAATTTGGTGGGACAAAGTGGGGGAGAAACAAGAGAGACAAAACAGGAGAAAAGACAATGAGTCAGTGTAGGAAAGAAAAGCAAAGCAGGACAACATTAGAGACACAAAGAAGAAAGTAAACAGTGAGACAAAATCGAAGAAAACATTGAAATAGAAAAAAGGGAAGAAAACAGAGAGGCAAAATAGGAAGAAACCGGAGGATGTAAAGAAAACCAAATTGGGAAAGAAATGAGGCGAAAATAGAGAGAGAGAGAGAGAGAGAGAGAGAGAAAGAATAAAACTGATAGGCGAGAGAGAAAAGAAGACAGAAAGACAAAGAAGGAAGGAAAACAGTGAAACAAAGTAGGAATAAAAAAAGACAACAGGACAAGTTGGAAGATGGGTGGAAATGGAACGACTGAAATAGTGCAGGAGAGAGAGAGAGAGAGAGAGAGAGAGAGAGAGAGAGAGAGAGAGAGAGAGAGTTCACACAGTATCAACGATGATGGGTCGAGGGATGAAAGAGAATGAGGTGTCAAATAGTGCGACGTGCAAACTCCAGTAAAATCTCCGTCATTGACAGTCTTCGATCTTCTCCACTGTTTGGTCGGCCGCTAGTTCTGTGACAGGGCCCAAAGCCCTGACTTCTCCTCACCAACTGGGGGCCAGGCACGGTGCTAAAACAAAGACCGTGTGGGCTACACATCTCTGAGCTCTGTCTGTGTGCGTGCGTGTGTATGTGTGTGTGTGTGTGTGTGTGTGTGATGGTTTGAATGTGTGTTCGTCAGTCTGTATGTATGTCTGTTTCTGCATGAGTGTGAGTCTGGGACAATACGTGTGTGGGAATGCATGTTTGTGTGTGTATGTATGTGTGTGTGTGTGTGAGAGAGAGAGAGAGAGAGAGAGAGAGAGAGAGAGAAAGACAGCGCTAAAAAAAGAAAGAGAGAATGGACAGAAGATCTAGAGGGAGAGAGAGAGAGAGAGAGAGAGAGAGAGAGAGAGAGAGAGAGAGAGAAACGCCGCTAGAGAGAGGAGAAGGAGAAAGAATCATAAGGAGACAGGAAACAGAAAAGCAATAAGCCCGAAAAAAAAAAAAAAAAGATAGAGAAAAAGAGAAAAACAGAAAGAGGGAGGAAAAGAGTGACTGAAGGAAGAAGAGAAAAAAGCAAAGTAGGAAATAAACATCTGTCATCTGGACATCTCAGGACTCTACGAAGGAGATTACATTGCTATAATTAGGGACAAAAGACCAACGGTATTATCCCCAAAGATGCATTTCAGAGCAAACATCTACAGAAAACTGCAGTGACAGAGTTAATCTTCGTCAAAGTCCAACGCACTCAATGTCACTGAGGAAACTGCGGAGGAAGGAAAAACTGACATCAAAAGGGTATGTGACAAAATCCTTCAATCCTTCTTCAAAACTCAAACCAAATAACTCCAGGCTTTTAAAAATAGGGGGAAAAAATGTAATCTCGGCCAAAAAGAATTGTGGACAGCAATATCGATGGCGAGAACAACACTGTCAATCAGACAGAGGTAATTAAAGCCCTCCTACCCCCCCCCCCCCTTCCTACTACCGGTACCACAATCACAACGCCTGGTAAATAATCACACAAGACTAAAAGCATCAACTGGTATATGTAACTGGCATACTCCATGCATGTTCGCAAACTAAATAACCTGAAGCAAACGACTACAACAACAGCAAAAGGAGAGAGTTAAAATCGATTTCCTTCGTTCTAATTAATTCTGTTTTGTGTCGTTTTTCATGTATAGTGATTTTCGGTTGTTGTCCTTTTAGACTATGAAAGAAACGATACACTTCCACATCAAAGAACTGACTGATTAGAATATTTACACTGTGGAAAACAATCTGATTTGAATGGGCAGTTTTCATTAACACATGCCTCTGTAAATGATTGTTAAGTTTCCGTTTCGAGGATACTTGTCAGTTAGCCGCCATGATTGCTTGAGATATAAATCAGAGAAATAAATATATATAATACTGTATACTTTTACGTACAATGGAGATATAAATTGTGGAAAGAATAAAGTAATAATAATAACAAAAATTTGTACAAAAGAGAGCAAAACACATTCATTGATTTATTCATTCTCTTGAACAATTGTCATCGCTATGGTTACATTGATTACTATGGTTATACAGATTACTGAGCATAATTATTAAAAAAGGGGAAGGGTGGGGGGGGGGAGGGGTTCTTAAATTTATAATACACGACTTTAGAGACAAATTATATAGCGGTTGATTTGAAATGTATCCCACAAGACCTCTATCGTACCGGTGTACGAAATGTTGCGAGCAATTAGGCATAATTCAAATTAAAGCGAAGCAAATCAAACCTAAGCGGGTTAAAACAAAAGAAGATAATAAAAAGAGAGATTATAAAAGGACAGAAACAGTGCACCCCCCCCCCCCCAAAAAAAAATCACTTTTTGAAGAAACTAACGAATCATATTTTGTCCACTATCCAAATGATCTGGTTCTGCATAACTGTGCTTAGATGACCAAGTTTGAAGTAGAACCATTTTCCCCTCAACTAGATCTATACGGAATGTGAGATGTCCGACATACTTACATTACAGATGAAGAAAATTGTACGGTGTATGAAAAAACGTTTCCTGACCAGTATAATATTGCCTTTTTCACTACAATGTCATTATCGTAACAAAACCTCAATACTGACCAGAACCAAACTGCCCTCTATGTGGCCTCGATGGTAAGAATGATGACTTAAAACTTCATCATGATATTTCCACCATGTCAGAATGTTGCAAACATCCAAATCTCAGATCATTTCTTTCCTGTCCAGCATGATACCGCCCTCATAACTACATTACCCGTAAACAATATCTCTACACAAACCAAAAACATTGTTTTCTGTACGATCGCTATGACAACCGAGCATGTAAGTTCTCTCCCTTGGTTTTCCAGGCCGTTCGATTATGTCCCCTTAATACCTCAGTGATGGCTAGGGGAGACACACAGACTCACAGCCTCCTTTCAAAATAACCCAATAAACAGACTGAACTGACCTTCGCTAATTTTCTCCGCGCGGCCTCTTCCCCATTCTCCATCCAAGTGGCCGAAAATCAGATAAAATACCAATGATTAATCCCAGTCCATTAGGTCCAGCAGATCGCGTTCGGCCACGGGTGTTTTTATCGAAATGAGATCAGAAGGAAGTTCGCTAACCCATCTTCTATGGCCTAAGACGGTGGGTCGGTGTATTCTTTCTAGAAGATGCTCTTAGCAATGTAAGGTGGAAAGAATACACAATGTGTGTACATGGTATTCTTAATATCTGCTAAACAAGCACACAAACGTTATAGTCGTAAAGTCTAAGGTAGAAGAAAAGTCAGCCAGTGTTCGAATCTTGTCCAGACAGTTCGTTCTGAAGTTACACGACTCGTACTATGCTAAATCATAGATCGTAGAGCCACGCTACTTACTATCTATGGCTAAATGCGATCTCTCTGCCAGACAAAACCGAGCCCTTGTGCCTCCTCTGGGTGTCTGTGTTCTCTCTCCATAAACTTTCGCTGGCAAAACCGAAGATTTTCTTTCTGTCTTTCTTTCGCTCGTTCTTTCTTTCTTGTTTTTTCTTTCTTTCTTTTTTTCTTTCTTTCTTTCTTTCTTTCTTTCTTTCTTTCTTTCTTGTGTTTTCTTTCTTTCTTTTTTCCTTTTTTTTTCCTTCAAAATTCAGTTTTTCCAAACAGGAGTTAAAAACACGGGAAAGGATACATAAGAAGCACTGTCTTTTTCATTCTCAGCAGTTCTGCACTACCTAACAAGTCGGAGAAGAGCTAATGTGATACATAGGATGCAGTTCAGCTAACAATATAAAATGCACTAGAGTAATGTCGGTTTAGCCACATGATAAGCTTTAAAACCAAACACGGGAGTTTAAAAAAAAACAAAAAAAAACTATAGCTCCCCCACCTTTTTTTTTTTTTTTTACAAGCCCATTGTCAATAATGTATCATTTCTTCACTCCCTATTTCAGTGGTTTCATATTTCATAGCACGATAGCCTGTACAATGGCTTGTGATATTGATATCATACCATGCATTATCTTTCCGAGTTTCCATGTTAAAAATGGATCTGGCTGACTCATTGTCAAACGATATATTTTATAATGAAGTAAAGTGTCTCCTGGTACGATGTTTGGAACAGATCTAACTCTCAGCTTGATAATGCAAGGTCCTCGAAGTCTTTTTTTATAATCAATTTTCAAGGTGCAAAAACGATCTAGGTATGACTTATGACTTTTTGAGAGGGGTGTGTATTTCAAGAAGGGGAGATAAGCGTTAGCTTATCAGCACATGTGTAATGGATGTGCACTAAACAACTTGGCCAAGCCACGAATGTGCACCCAGCTGACAGAGAGCAAAGGTCAATGGTTATACTGCAACAGGAACGAAAAAAAAATAAAAAAATCTAGGTTATCTGGCTGTTAATGGTACATTTGATGTACATCAGCTGTCAATGTATTTTTACTTAGGGACACTCAGAATGACGAAAATACCGATAAAGAAGTCTAGTAGACACTCAAAATATTTTATATGGTATGGATACACCTTAGCATAAAGATAACCGATTCTTCTTTTCTTCTTCTTCTTCTTTTTTTCTTCTTTTTTTCCCCCCTCTTCTTCTACTCATTCTTGTTCGTTCTGTTTTTGTTTTGTAAACGTCAAAGGTTCTGTGAGCCCCACAGTTGAAAATTGTAAGAGGTCACTGAACTTTACCTCACCATGATTTTTTTTCTTTACGAGCACTTCTAGTTTCATTTTTTTTCAAGAATTTAACGGAGAGAGCTGGTAGTAGTTTAGATGTTCATTCAAGCTCGGCCAATTTCTTTATCAGTTTGACAGAACAAATCACTGGTAAAAGTCGGGGGAACAATTACACAAACATATCATTATCCAGACCAAAGGGGAGAAGGTCGTCAAAACTTGAACCATCAAGCCTGGAGAGCTTAGATCTTCATGTTCAGATACTAACAAGTAATAACACATCAAATACTTCTCTGAAAAACGTCTTCGAGAAACAAGTAGGTTATCCCGAACAGCTTTTTTGTACATCCACTTTGACATTTTCATGCAACAATAGTTTTTTAAAAAAAAAAAAGAAAAAGCTATGCATTATCCAGTACAATACACTCATCGAAAGTGATAGAAAAGAGGATGAGACGAGGAATAACTAGTCAATAATTTTATCAAATTACAGCGCTGTCATAAGAAACACATTGTTTGCATCACGTATAATTTGCTCTTTCGAGAGGACACTGACTTGCCTCGCTCAGAAGGTCGCCAAAGAAAAAAAAATATAACAATAATAAAAAAAATAACAGATAAGAATTCTCGAGTTTTAATGGCTTCTTTACCGCAAGCGGTTAACGACAAGTTCCGGCTGGAGTTATAATTCGATTTCTTTTTGTGGAGGGGGCTGGTGTAAACGGTAATCTGTCAACGTCCTTTTCTTCACGCTTGAGGTTCATCGTTTTCATGTCTAACCTTGTATTAGGCACACTAGGACGCTCCAGAGCCTTCAGTGACAGAAAAGCCTTAATTAGCGGTTAGCATCACTGCGCCAAATGTCAGTCCCAGCCCCCACCAATTATTGGCGTTATTTAACTCCGTCAACCTTCAAATACCCGTCTTCTGGAATCAAGAAATCGCACAGGAAAGACAGCGTTATGTTAGGCTTGTAGATTGACAATCTACGCCTTTGCGCAGTTTTATTATAGTTCTTTTGTTTAAACATGGCGTCCATGTTATGTGTCTGGTGCGTAGATTTTGCGCTATAACATCTTGGTCTGTTGTTTCCAAAAAAAAAAAAAAGATGTTGAAAAAAAAAAAAAATGCTGCAAGTTTCTTTTTCCTCAGGCAGATTTTCCAGCCCGCGCCAGAATGATTTAGAGATTTTCAGATATAATTTAATATAGGCCAATATGTTCTCCAATATCTCAAAGCCATAATGAGAATTGTGTACCGCCATAAGAGCAGGAAAGACGCCTGGAGGAAAAACTGATCCACCAAACTGTGTCACCAAAACCCTAAGAAACACCTATGACTGATAATGACAGTATGAAAACTCCCCAGAAAGGAAAATTGTGCTGGGTAATGCTCTCTATGGTCAAAGGAAACCAAATTCGCGAATTCGATTAAATTTTAGCTGCTGAGATGAGGATATCCCACGACACCCCACCCAGCCAGGCCATCCAGCTTGCCAAAGACCGAAAGCTCTTTTTCCACTCGACGCCCTAGACGATACAAGAGGACAGATAAGATGAGGATATCATGGTCAGCAAAGATTTTAACCCCATAAGCTTTGTTCCTTTTGGGGTTACTCAATGGCACATCGACGCGCTGACAATTACGTTGCCCCGCTTAATAAATATGTCACCGAAAACTTTGGACAGTGGGAGAGGGTTACAAGCGTAAGTCTAATTTCACAAAGATTGGTAGATCGCTGTTTGACAACGCACCAAAACATTTTCTGTGCCCCCCCCCCCTTTTTTTGTCCCTCATTGGCGGAGAGCGGTTGGGAAATAACTTATCTATTGTTATTTTAACACGTGCATAGGAACTCAAACAGGCGGGTACTTTCATTGTTTCTAGAAGATAAGTCCCCTAGCTGCCTTTATTTAGGGCCAGATCTTAAATTCCGTTATCTCTCCCCTTGCCCAGGGCGAGTTGATAGTCTGGTTAGCAGCCATGTTTTTCACCCTAAGAAACAGGAGTACGTGTCCTTTCGGGGAGCAAACAACGACTACGATTTGTAATAATAAATGTGCTGGTTGGTGTATATTTTAGCTTTGGTCTAAGC
Source organism: Peronia verruculata (assembly GCA_038406235.1). Lineage (NCBI taxonomy): Eukaryota > Metazoa > Mollusca > Gastropoda > Systellommatophora > Onchidiidae > Peronia > Peronia verruculata. The sequence continues at coordinate 2,749 of JBCAUA010020627.1, read as the reverse complement.
GATGAACTTTGAGATAGCCTTCAAATAATCGACAAAGATATACACAATGTAGCGGCTTTGGTGGCAAAATAAACACGGCTCAGATAATCGCCGGTTTCGGAGCAAGGGATACACATTTTCTACACCAATTCTGCATTAAATCACGTGTTATCACATTTTTATTTAAAAGTTTTGGCGTCCAAACAATCATATCAGCGGGTAAAATATACCTGGCTGACACCTCTTTTCATGTGACAGGGCAAAACTGATGGAGACTGCCTAGGGCTAGTGCTATCGCCTCCTTACATTGAACATCGCTGGGCCCTAGGGTGATACACATCTAAACCAGTACCTATTAGTCGGACGTTGCTGGGAAAGTCAGCCTTAATTTTAGAATCCCTGACGAGCAGATTGCAAAATATCGGCGGTTGGATTTTATGCGTATCTAATGGACATAGTTCACAGAAAACTTGTAAGGAAATTTGGCATGTCAATCTGATGATGTTTGCGATCCGATTCATAGAAAATTTCTGTTTCATATATGTCTAACATGAGCTGAACACTGTCAACATCACCTTCTCTCATAAGGGCTTGAATAACTGGATGCTCACGTTTTAGATAGAGATAAGTTCACCCATAAGCTGCAGGAGCAAAAGTCTTTCTTTCTTTCTTTCTTTCTTTCTTTCTTTCTTTCTTTCTTTCTTTCTTTCTTTCTTTCTTCTTTCTTTCTTTCTTTCTTTCTTTCTTTTTCTGTTTCTTTTATTGTCTCTTCTTTACCATGCAAAACTTTGTTTTGAAATGCTAAGTAATTCAAAAGCCATCTCTCTTTTTTCGTGAACTCTTTCGAGTATTAACAGAGTTAAAAGGAAAGCTAAGTGAAATGAGCAAAAAAAAAAAAAAAAGGGGGTGGAGCTATGACTAACAGCCGGTGTATCGACAACAGCCGCGCCTGTGTCTCTGGTCCTGCTGTGGTAACATAGCTCGTCTTACACATAGTCTTATTCAATGGTTCTACTTATGAAGAACATTTTTTTTTTTATCTTCCCTTCAATAAACAAGTACATCTGTCCGGACATAGACTTGTAACAACAAGAAATTCTGTTATGATTTCTATAATCGTCATCTTCTGCACAAATAGCCAATCTCTCTCAGGTACTCATCTTTCATTCCAACCTCCCCCCTCCCCATCCCCTCCCCCAACGTCCATTGCCCCTTGTCCAAACACATGCCGATAGACCCCGAGAATCGGGCGTGGAGCGTCTCCAATATAAATAACGTTATCGGTGGATATGACACTTCCTTACAGACCATTCCTAGCGGGCCCTTTGCTTTCCCAAGCACCGCATCAAACGCCCACAGAGATAAGCCAACCAAACTGATTCACGGTTAGAGCTGAGATAAGGCGAGAACGCCAACACTTCCTTTTCAAACACAGCCTTACATTTAAACACGGTGTATCATCCAATCTTGTACACATCCTTACTATTGAGCACCATGTTGAGGATGTGACTGTTTCCCCTGATTGTTTTCATGAATTCTGAGCAACTATGACCAGAAGCTGGCGTCTATCTATTTGTTTTCAGAATAGGCCTTTTAACTCTATAAGAATATGATAGGACACGTAAGAGACCACGGTGGGCAGAGAGCAACCTTATCAACAACGGCCACAAAAGGCGACTAAAAAACACTGCAAATAACAATGTCACAATATGTTTTTAATTTCCACGATTACTACAGTTGCCATCAGATAGTACTATCGTCACTATCAACATCACCCTCACTGCCTAATATATCAATATCTGTATCACCACTAACAGAGTCATTAATTACTATCCGTTTCAGCAGCAACTGCCTGCATCCATATGACATTACAGTTGTTATTAAAAGACAGGTGCCCCATGGTGCCGTATTACCGTTTGCAACTTGCTTTGATAAAACGAGCCTTCTTCGTCATGATTATTTTCTCATTTATTTAACCCTGTATCCATCCATACAGCTGAATTCAAGACAATATTGGGTAGTCTTGTATAGATCTTTAACATTTTAAATTAGAACGCCATAAAAGACGAATATTGATAATTAAAACCACAAATTATATAGCTTTCTACAAAATAAACATTCTGCGTTTCTATACAGTCTAATCTAAGTTTCCTCGGCATAGGAAAACAAACCTATTGCAACGTTTCTTTCTCTGAAAACTGCCAATTGTTCACAAGTTGTGAATACACAGCAAGACCGCAAAGTAAAATTCCAATTTATCGAAACATGGAAACAAAGTATTCAGCGAAAAGGCGCGTTTTTCCACAGCACATCTGACTTGGCCTGTTTCATACAGCCAGACCCACAAGCGATATTATTACAATAACGTTCAAATTAATCTGTCCTAGAGAAAGCCCACCAAGCGATCCATCCATCCATCCATCTCTCCATTAATGGATCTATCTGAGCCACGATCCCAGCTCCGTTGCCTTTGTGGAAGCAAGCAAAACAAATGTTCTCTTTGACAAGTTCATCCCGCCGCAGATATTGCCTGATGACACAAAACTAAACGATATTGGCCGCTATAGAATGGCCTAAAGCAGGTTTTAATGTTTATAAAACCTTAGGATTTGAGGCTGGAGAGGCGTTTTTTTTTGGGGGGGGGGTGGAGGGAGAGGACGAGAAGAAGGAGAATGAAGAAGAACAACAACAAGAACAAAAAAAAAAAGAAATATTTTAAAAAAGCATTTCTATCTTACCAACAGTGAAAAAAAAAAAAAGGGGTGGGGGG
>JBCAUA010020605.1:0-12726 GCA_038406235.1 Peronia verruculata | reverse complement strand
TGTTCCATGCATTTGATCTTCTTTCTCCGACACTCTCAAGTCTCTCATTCCTATCCCCCCCCCCTACCCCCACCCCCGCCTCCCCTTCTGAATCCTTCCTTCGCATTGATATTTCATACCACAAAATATTCTTTTCTTTTTCTGTTAATTTGTTCAGCATCTCTTAATTTCCGCTCCCAATCCCTGAACAGGTGTCCAACTTCCACGACCGGCCAATACTTGATTGATGTTTTCTTCTGTTGGGATCCTGGACTGCTGGAGACGACGTGCAGACGAACAAACACACGAGTAGACGTGACACTGCCCACACGCCGAGCACAAAGGATATTTTTTTGGTCATCAGTACGGTGGTTCTATTTCAGGATCAGAGACGCATTGAAAGTTCAAATACAAGGTTTCACCCAAGGGTAAATTTAATGTATCATTTCACCGACATTCCGTGCATCAATCCCTTTCCTTCTTTGCCCATCTATTCCTTGATCCATCCACTCATCCACCCAACCGTCTGTCCGCCCATCCATCCATCCATCCATCCCTCCATCCATCCATCCATCCATCCACCCATCCATCCAACCATCCACCCACCCACCCATCCATCCATCCATCCATCCATCCATCCATCCATCCTTCCATCCATCCATCCATCCATCCATCCACCCACACACCCACCCATCCATCATCTGTCCTTCTGTCCTTCCATTTATCCACCTATCCGTCGATCCATCCATCCATTAATCATCCATCCATCCATCCACCAATCCATCCATCCATCAATCCACCCACCCACCCGTCCGTCAGTCCCCCCGCAAATCCATCCATCCATCCATCCATCCATCCATCCATCCATCCATCCATCCATCCGTCCATCCATCCATCCATCCATCCATCCATCACCAACGGTAAGCATTCTCGGACAAGGAAAATAATGCACTCAGCATTATCCACATCATCCAAATGACTCGGTGGAAAAGACACTGGCAGCTGGACATAGCACCTTTTCGACGGCTCCGGCCTGATCTCAAATAGTGCTGCTTAATCGCCGTTGACTTCATTATCAACCTTTTGTAAAATCCACGAAATACAAAAATGTAGACAACTTAAGGAGTTGATTATTGATTCAATAAATGAACTTCATGGCTGACACCCGAAGACAGAGAGAAGTTGAAATTTTTTTTTTTTTGTACTGGAAACTTCAAATACGCTTAAAGAAACACACAGAATTCAAGTTTTAAAAAAATGATGTAAAATACAATAATAATGTATTCTCTGTCAGGTGTTTCACATTTGCGACACTAGAGCATAGATGGTTAATGTACAGAAGAAATATCATTCTGGTAGACTCATGTAAAGAGAAATAAATATCCAAAACAATCATAACATAGGAAACAGCGAGACAGAAGAGGGGGATCAAAGCAAAAATGTTTCGAAAACAAAAATGTGTAGGTAAATTAATGTATATAATACATACCTGTTCAACATATCCCGCAGTTCAACTTGAAAAATGAAATATTCTACAGAAATTATAAGACTGGAATGCTCAGGGGTAAGAGATACACGATACAATACAAATATCTTTTGTTTGTTTGTTTGTTTGTATATTTGTTTGTATATTGTTTAGCTGTTTCCATTTAACTCATTGCACAGGGCATAAAACTTCTTAGTTCTACATGAGATCTTGAATAAATATCTGGAAGAGCAAATATCTACTTTTATCTGGATGAACTAATACATGTTTATTTATGTCCACATGCTTAGAATTCACAGATATACACTGCTAACTACGTATCTAACTAGCACAGAAATTGGAATTACAAATTATTTTAACAGTCTCTACCGGATTTGCGCAGACACATACATGCTTAGAATGGATAAATTCGGAATAATGTCACATATGAATTGTGTACAAAAGTAATTGTCAAAACTGATATCTGGTCACAAGTAGCCATGCAGGAAGACAAATGCATATTTTCCGTGCTGAGAATGAGAATGGAGTCTGAGAGGTGCACTTGTGAGAAACGTGTGTGGATCGAGTAAGGAAAAGTGCAGCCAAGACTGAAGATAGTTTTGGTGTTACAGGACATGTCGCTGTGAGGATGAGGAAAAAAAAAATCCAATAAAATAATAATATCTTTTGTAAAAAGTAGACACAGGAATCAATGTGGAAACAACATAGATGTTACCAAACATGGCGGGCGTGGTATATTTAATTTCACTAACATAGCCATGCGAGCATAAAAAAAGAGTTAGTAAATTTGAACTGAGAAGTAGGCGGACAACATGATGGCTGGAAAATTTCACACTTTGCTATGCTGGTATCCAAACGTTTTTGCATTCCGAGTGGTGGTGATATAGACAAAAGTAAAAGCTTTCATGAATTCTGTACGACTGCACTTCAAAGGGACAAGGCAGTATATAATAAATGGTCCATTAAAATGTGGCACATTCAACACATAGAGCAAAATTAAACGAACCAATGAAGTACATGGCACGTTCAGACAAGGAACAAATGAACCAATGAAAACGTGCTACATCAAAGCATGGAGCACAAATGAGCCAATAAAAAATGGGCTAAGTCCACTTACGAGGAGGGTGGTAGGTGCAGGCACAGGGCGTTTCCTGACTGCCAGCAAACCTGGACTGTCTCCAGGCCCAGCGAGCGATTCGCCGGCTCTCTGCAATGATGCCCTCACGGTCCTGCCAGCTGGAGGAGGTGTGACCCACTGCTCCAGGCGGTAAGTCCTGGTCTCGCTCTGGACTGTCCGTGGAGACATCGTCAGTAGTGGAGATGGCTGAGCTGGTCCAGCCGGTGGAAGAATCGCCAGAGTCCGAGCTTGGCCGTCGATCCAAGAGTCCGCCTTTGCTAGAATCCACACACCAGGTCTTGTGCTTAAAGGTCTCCAGGAATGTTTCAATGTTCTCCTCCACATGTTTGTGGGCCAAGGGATCGTGCGGGAAGTTCTTGATGGTATTGTTATTGTTGTTGCTGTTCCGCCTGCTCACACCGCTGGGCCCAGCTGCAGCAGCAGCACCACCAACAGCACCACCACTGCCGCTGATGACGATGTGAGGACAGTGGTGGTGCATGCCCATTTTTCGGCCGATGCCCAAGGGATCGTCACTGTCTGGACTGGAGAGAGTGGCCATTTCCAAGACGTCAAACAATGACCACCGTCTGACCAACTAGCCTGCCCCGGACCAATCTGAAAACTCCGTCGGTGATGACCACTTAGTTCTTGCGAGGCCAAGCTGAAGCTGAAAGCCCAGTCGGTCTAGGCTGCCACTATTGTTCTCCAGTAACAATTTCACGACCCCCAGTTCAAAGTTCACCACCAGGTAACAGCTGAGAACCCGGCGAGCAGGTGCAACAGCTGGTGATAGTCCCCATTATCTCATGTCAATTCCACTCTACATTTTAATTAAGCATCCCGTCCCGCATTTATTCTGCCCAGTCATCGATCCTGGCCCGACGCCGGCGAAGAGCTCATGAGTGTACAGGTGTAAGTGCCAACACTTCACGTCAACACATGCCACGTCATGACCTTCATGTCCACACTGGTAATCACGGAGAACACATCTAACATCACGGTCCTCTCCAGGCCCTAACACTGGGAGACACAAATAGAACTGTGTTGAACACAAGGAATCGGCAGAATGCTTAGCACAATATTAGGAAAAAGACACACGGCACTGCTGAACACTATAAGACAAACACACCGCTCTAAGACATGTTGAAAAACACAGTTATCGGTGTACCTGGAAACTCAAAGATCGCTGCGGGAAACATGCAAGTCTTTCACATCAACTTCCAAAGACAGAAGTAAGCACAGTCGCACAACGGGCATATCGTAGAATAAAAAACATTCATAACATTTAGTACCAGACCGATACGCAACGATGGGCCCTACCAAGAGCATATGAGCACTGGTGTCAAAATATTAAACAACTATTACCTACAGAAACGACAGGACAACCGCTGGGAAAAATAAATAAACAAGCAAATAAATAGATGAATAAATAACGATCTGACAGATAGGATTTTAACACCAAAGGTTACCTCTCAGATCCAACACTTCAAATAATATAATAATATGTCATCTACGCCGGCATAACTAATACTGAGTTAACAGCAAAAAGTACTAACGAAGATCAAACTCGCTCATTGCGATATCAATGACATCAGGGCAAGACCAAAGTGCAAAGGGAAAGATATTTCCACTGGTGGATCGACGAGCCAATGTTGAATGCACTGGGATATGGAGCCACCAAATGTCGAAAATAACTTTCACCAACCTGGAACTGGATGAAACAATGCTAAGCTCGTACCCTTTCACGTTCAAGTACGTGGATTGGATGAAATAGTCCCTCAGAATGCGTACTGCGCAGATATCAAAAGCCAAACACCACATGGAACATCTGGATTGAAGGGAAACAAAACTGTATACCCCTGGCCGGAATCTGGACACTGTGCAGAAAACCACATACAAAGAGACGAAAAAAAACCCCCATCTTCTGACTACATTTCTCACGCAAGAAGGTAATTGACCACTACACCGATGGACTATGGCGTTCTAAGAAAGGTCATTTTGTCCAGGCAGATTACATGTCTACGACAGTATGCCTGAATAATAGCACGCAGCACCAGTGCAAACGTTTAAAAAGCTTCCAATCGTTGCTAGCATAGTGTTATATGTAAATGCAGCTGAAACAAACAGCGTTGAAATAATTACAGCGATGGTAAGTGTAGACGGATGACGTACTATGAAACTATTCAGGACAGAGAGTCCGTGTCCGGTAGAACACTATACAGTTCACAGAGAATACACTCGATTGATTAGTACATATGAAATACTATCACATTTAGTTTAGGTTTCATAAACTGCCTTGTGACAGAAGAACGTGCCCATTACTTTGTCCCTTGAGTTTACCATCACATGTGACATTTAAAAAAAAAAAAAAAATTACCTAGAAGGTTTTCAAATTCACTATTTTCATTTGTATCTTGTGCAATGTTATGAACTTGTATGGCACAGTATATAAAAGAAAACTAAATTAAAGCTTCTGCGAGGAAGAAACGGGGAAAATATCACCTCAGGAAAAAAAAGGAGTTCACGCCCTTCTATCCCGATACCATGTATTTCTCAGGGGGGAGGGGGGGGGGGGGACTTTCTTGGCGTGCCTCATTCCAAAAGCCAGTTGACTAGAATTTCAATTCCAACCATTATTAGGCCTAATCCACTATTTCGTAATTTTAACACGGGCACCTTCATTGAATTGTATACTATCAAGTAACTGACAGACCATCTACAAATATACAAAATACCAAACACGGTCATCTTTAGTAGACCATTTTATAATTAATGATACGCCCTTGTGATATTACTCGTGTGACACGATCACTTACAAATTATGGCAATATCAAGTAATAAAGCTGCTACCCTGAATAGATAATAATACTGGTTATGTCATCTTTCTATATGAGCTTTCTCGTAAGATACTGGACTCATTATTAACTCACATTCACGTAAGGAGGACACCAAAGATTACCACTCTAGTGTTGCTATTACGAATGTTTTTGTGGCTTCCACATATTCTCCACCCTAAAAGCAGACTGAAAGAGTTTGTTCTATCAGCCTATAATGCCTTTAGTTTTGCGCCTTTAAAGCATCAAATATAAAGTCTTGCTTGCGTTCTGATATATGGCCTATCTATTATATACTTTATTGTATTTCAAAACACTAGTATCAAAGGCGACAACGCATCTGCTACTGACACGTAGACAGGGTGATTAACTGACTCATTAACTACTAAACCAACGAACTGGCAGACTGTCTGATTGACATACATAAGTGCTTGGAATGGTTATTGATTAGCCTAACATCAACTCACTACCTATTACATACCTACCTAACAATCTACTTAACAACCTACCACTTAAAAAATAAATATGTTAATAAGTAACTAACTAACTAACTAACTAACTAACTAACTAACTAACTAACTAACTAACTAACTAACTAACTAACTAACTAACTAAATAACTAACAATTTAAGTAACTCACTCACTCACTCACTCACTCACTCACTCATTCGCTCGCTCGCTCACTCACTCACTCACTCACTCACTCACTCACTCACTCATTCTCTCACTCGCTCACTCACTGGCTGACTGACTGACTGACTAACCGACTAACTAGTATAACTACAAATTATTCCTCTCACAGACTCCATTACTTGTAAACGCCCTCACCAACTCACAAACTCACTAGGTAAACGACAGGTTCTAAATACGTCATCATACACAATTCCGATGCACGACAAAGCACAGACTGCATGTCCTAGAAGATCGACAATAGTATTCTATAGCCACTTACTGCGAGGACAGAAACGCACACTAACACCATTATCAACTGGCAAACAATATACGATGGATAAAAACACTGAACTCACATTCTAACAGCCTACACTCAGAATGAACAACTCTGATACGAAATGCCACCCCTAACACTTCAAACGTATTTTATACCAATGCCAGGCGCCTACAGAGAGGGCTGTGCTATTATGTAAAAGCACCCACGCTGCGGCAACAGATGCTTCTGTGGACCAGGCATGAGCGATTCACACAGATGGCCACCCTCCAAACCGGGAACCACACACTTAATTATCCATCACTTCGCCACTCTTGTGTTTTTTTTTAAAATAAGACCCATGACTTTTCCGGCTCCTGTCAGAGACTGAAGTATTTGGCAGCCAATAAAATAAAATAAGATAAGGTTAAATTTAAATTAAAGTCAAATCGTTCTGAAAATGATAATTCCTTTCACAGCGGTTGGTATGATGATAGTGTAAAAGTGTTGTGATTTCAGTTATAGGCAATATCGCCTATAGGCAATATTGCAATAGGATGAGCCACAGAACAGTGACATCCTATGTCATATATTTACAGGGATTACACCATCCCGTTATTTGCAACTTACTGTTCGCGTGACTGCCACTATAGCCTGGGGCTCCTCTAGACGATGCCATTCCCAAACCTAGCGCTACATCTTCGTCTCTCGAGACGTAGGGATGCCGACAACGACAACGATGACACCTTGCCGGGAGCATTACATTTTACCCTTTGAGTATTAATTTTGTTCCCCAGCGAAGTCATAACTTGCTGGACCTTATAAAACCCAAGAAAGGTGAAAACAATGGGCGGGAGATCATTTCACAGATTATCTGCCCCTTCCAAAAGAGGGATTTGTGTAAGGGGAGATCATTTTGACCAGCCCTATTACTTACCTTCGCCAGACAAAAGAGGTGTTAGCCAGGAGTGTCAAGAGGAAAAAATCCTCTTACATTTTGTAATTCGAATTGATGAAATTATAGCGATAAGAAGAAAGCATTCTCTCTACATTATAATTTTTATTATTATTATTATTATTTTTTTTTTTTGAATTTTTCATGGCGTATGTTTCAAGTTAAGGACGCAAAAGTGATCTTTTTCCTCTTCACACTGCTTGTTCAATCCCTCTTTTGTCTGGTAAAGGGAAATAATAGGGCTGAGCACAACGACCTCCCATTATATCAAACATAAAAGCATAGTCTGAAACAACACAACACTGGAGTTTCTTGTGATTCTGTTGGCCCTCATTGTTTATCAATCCATTAATCCACTGTTTCTCTAACATAAAAGAGCGAGTTGGTTGGACATTATATCCATGCTGTGATGGTGTTCGAAGTTTCTGCCAGAATTTACCGTTTTCAGTTCAAAATTATTTATCTTACTTTTCAGGTGATCAACTTTTTTTTGTCCATTATTCATGCAACAACAGTGTGCAAGGTAACGTCCTAAAGACATACTGTTTGTAAATCTACGATTTATCGATTTAATGAGGTAACATGTCATTTACACATTTGCAATGTAACAACAGACATCAGCCTGATTCTGTCACTATATATTGCCCAGAGTTCCACAATTTATGCTGCCGTTTTATGTAGGCGACTTATGTGTATATTTATTCAGCCAATTTAGCATCGCCTGTTCATGCCTCATAAAAGATACATTAGTTTGGCTGGGGGCCTAAATAAATGGTTTGTCGCCTTCAGTCTAATGGCCCTCTCTGCTCACTGTCATAAACACAGCGTTACACTAAGTCGTCGTTCCGCATAAATTAAGTCTTCTCGCATACACCATTTCGATAAGTCACATAGTCTAGCTGTGCTCTAAAGCAATGATATACGTATCAACGATATGGATGTGTATTCAATGACAACGATTATTGATCACAGAATTCAAGAACCGTCAACTTAAATCTTGGTTAGTCATTTTTAAAATATTTTGAGCCGAGATCGAGAAAACCTAAATGGAAAGGCAGACTTGAATATATACATATAACATATAGATAATAAATATAACATTAATTATAACACAATACTAAAAAAGGCCTTGAGCCTAGCTTTTTACACAATTTGGCACATAGTTGTTTTGAAGTTGCTTCTTCACGGACATGCGATGGACGGGATTCTGCACTTCGAACTGAAGAGCAAGCCATTGCCGCGATCGACCCAAGACAGCCTACCAAAACGGCTAATAGCCCTCATTTTAGAAGAGGAAAGGCTAACTAAAACTAAGCTTAACTAGAAAACAAAAGGGAAAAAAAAAATTAAGGAAATATCAATACTCAAGATATAAAGTGCAAGTATCCAAACTTCATAAACTATGAACTGAAGTTAGCAGAACAGTGCACGACCTCAGAAAACCAGTAACTTTCCCTCTGGAAAACTTAACGATCAACAGCTTTAGTACTACCGGAGAGAGACAAAGGTGAGTCACCAGTTCTGTAATTAGCTGTCAATCAACTTTGTTTGGGTAAAGCGGTTGTAAGGGAACACAGCGAGCTTTTCACCGGCTTTGTAACTATCTGTTAGCATAGATGAGGATGTAATTACCATCACTGGTTGTTCACACAGGGATTTGCACAGATACACGGGCTCAAATCACATAAAGGTGACAAAAACAAAGAAAGAAAGAAAGAAAGAAAGGAAGACGTAAATAATAAATAAATAAATAGTAAAGCGACACAATGCAATGGAATCGAATCACTCTGAAAGGTAAGGTGCAGATAGATGGCCACAACTCTATATCAAAACTACAATGAAAGCCAACAAGGAAACTGTCTTCAGAGCTTAGAAATGACTTTCAAACGATTGTTTTAATAGTCCTGAACCTTATTGTCCAAGCAAAGATAGCAGAGGTATAATATGATGTAAAGAGATCATAATAGATTTTCAGCGGTTAGAGCCTGCACTATATGCATCAAGGGTTGTAGAGAGACCATAATCACAAACGAAGAGGGGCATTGAGAATGAAATCGGTCCGTATGTAGACCTTCTTACCATAGTCAAACGACGAAAGCTGAAATGGTATGGACATATCTCACGTTCAGCAAAGCCTCGCTAGAACAATCCTGCAAGGCACAGTGAGAGGTGGGAGACGGAGTGGCCGACAGAAAAAGAGATGGGAAAATAACATCATGGAGCGGACAGACCTAGAAGTGAAAGACGTCTTTAGAAGGGAGGAGTGCCGGGACGGATGGCGAAAACTGGTTATGCAGACTACAGAGGTGCCCCTACGGACTAACGTCTTAAGGGATGAAGGCAAGGCTAGACAAAAGGTTATATAAATGTCATTAATTATCATTATCGCTTCTATATCTTAATAAGATTTAAAAACAACAACAGCAACAAAAACAACAACAGCAACAAAAGGAAACCCAAGATATAGCATTACACACTAACTACAAACAATCTATTATGGAAGATTCCTCACATGCAGAAAACGATCCTTTCCTGACAGTTAAATGTTTGATTTTTACCGAAGGTGCGAGCTTTTCAGAATCAGACTGTAAAAGGCATGTAGTCATCACGTGCTTCCTGTGACCGCAGAAAAGTTTGAAAGATGTACCGAATAACATTCAAATCTTATTCAGTATCGGATACAAGAACAGCCACTTCATTCATGATGTTCCTTTCATCTTGACCACCTCTTCACACCTGGGAACACGACAGGGCGTGTTTGTGTAGCAACCGCGTAGACCATTACCAATGACTTACATCTGATGTTTTTCTCTGAACTGCAGGAGTTAATTGGGTACACTGTGCAGCAAAAACTACAAGTAAGTAACGTCCTGATTCATAAATAAAATGTACAGAACCCATCAGCCATGCAATGTTAGATCAATGTTTTCTGGTGGTACTCCCCCCCCCCCCTCAAATAAAAATATATTTATTGCCTCTACTTTTTTGTTTCTTGTGCTCATTTATTTAGCTGACTTGAAACAGCCGTAGCGTACGACTGACTTATTTGTTTTGTTTTATTTTTTTGACTTGCACACAGTTGAGAGAGGCGTAACTGAAGTCGACACACGGGCCCATAGAGTGAGACATGCGAGAGGTCAGGAGGGAGGAATGGAGCAAAATGGGCTACGACTGAGGAGGAAAGAAGGGACAGAGATGGATGATGCTGCACGTGCAACATCAGCATCCACAACAGAGACCTGCCGACATGTCGTGATCGTGAGTAACGATCTACTGACCTCGCAAGGAGTGTGTACCTAAATTTATCCCGTGGATCCCTCACGTGACGTCACTACCTCTGAAGTGTATTTCCCGATCCTTGACCTTCTATAAATAAATTCTAAAAAGCGTGACATCCCATTGGCTTCCCTCTGACCCGACTCCCGTCACAGGCAACAGATGTGTTCAGTCTGGGTTTGGCGGGCAGCCAAAATATATCGACAAATCCAACTGACTTCCTTTTGTCTTTTGGGTGACACTGGCTTCTGACATTTAAAAGAGTCAAAACAATTAAAAAAAAAAAAAAAGTTTTTTCCATAGCGAACAAACCATGTCACTGGACAATAGGTCTCAAAAATGACCAGCTAGGGCATAGTTCTAGGTAGCACTGAAGAGGCAGGCAGAGGAAGAGCTGTGACTATACTTCAGGAGATGCACCCAAAAGCATATGTATACTGAATTTGAGATGTTGGCACCCCATCGACACAAACAGATCATAATACGTCCACGAAAAGTTTTTGACCATCAGAAAGTCAAGTGAAGCACAAAGATCAGTGATGACAGTGATCGTACAGATGGTCAAGGAGTAAATAGTTGTCTGTGATGTGTGTGTTCCTCACACTTTCCGTTCGTTGGGACGCCACTGAAGATGCTACAACCAGTCTCCTCCACTCCTCTCTGTTTTCAGCCTTCCACAGGGTGTCTCTCAGCCCTAGGACTGTCCATTCACGAATGTTGTCCCCCCACAGTTTCCTCTCTTCCTCTTTTCCTTCCTCCAGGGACTCTTCCTTGCAATATTGTTTTAGAAAGATCTAAAGAACGGGTGACATGTCCGTACCATTTCAGCTTGCGTTGTTTGACGATTGTCAAGAGATCAGTGAACGACCCTATTTCTTTGGTTATTCGATTCTTTACTTCTACATGTGTCTACATTCGATTCTACATGTGTCTGTAATAATACTTTGTAAATTTGGAGTAGACGAGCGCTCTAGTATTAACACCGTCGTGTCAGCGAAGTGGAAGCATCTGACAATAGATATAGGTGTATTATATACACTTCGATAAGAGTGGGACTTACAGATACTCCGCTTAGCTTTGGTCATATATATGTGGACTTAGATGACAGCGCCTGAAAAATGTGCTTGCCCATCCTGGAATAGATCAAACCTTTTCTTTAAAAAATTGAAAGCTTCGTGCGAACATCCTGGAAGCATTTGACGATGATAGTAATAAATAATAAATAAAGCACAAAGATTTAGCACAAAGATAAGACTAACTGGCACATCTTCTGTCATGTGGCTTACAGATTATGGACTAAGACACAACACTGAGACCAGGAGACCAGTGATCCGGTCTGACTGCAACTTAACCCTAGAACTGTCACAGGACGATTTGCGCACAAAGATATACTTACTGTATTTTACCTATGAGTTACTTTTCAAATAGACTACGATTCAAGAACACAATCTATGTCTTACCATACTGCAAAGACCTAAATTGTCATTTCTATAGCAGGAACTGCCATCATTACTGACAGTTTGGCATGGCAACAATTTCTTCTGACACTTTCAGGGTTAATACAACATGAGAGAAAATGTCTTTGTTTTTGCGTGACTACGGCACACAAACTATCACACAAATGAAAATCACTGCACACTATATGTCAACAGTCAACGTCACACACTATATCACATGTGTGCGTTTCCTTTCGAGTCTTTCTCTTGCTAAAATCCGTATCCAATTTCAGCAGCTGAAGCCAAATACTGACTCTACAAACTGCAATTTCGTGAGTTCACTTTGAGAAATAAATGGGCACTGAGCAATCTTGATCAAATAGTGAAGACACATTCTATAGTTTTTCCTTCATTTTTGATTTCCCAGTCCAAACTTTGCCTGTACGTAATGGGTGTACTGTGCCTGTCAGACAGGCATAGAATTGAACAACGCCAAACAGACGTGATGGTAATTGCAGTAAGACTTCCAAAATGAAGACAGTTCATCAAGACAATACAGTTATGAACGAGACCTAAAATCAAGACAGTACAGTTATGACCGACATCTATCATCAAGACAGTACAGATATGACAGAGACCTATCATCAAGACAGTACAGTTATGACCGACATCTATCATCAAGACAGTACAGTTATGACCGACATCTATCATCAAG
>JBCAUA010020594.1:0-12727 GCA_038406235.1 Peronia verruculata | reverse complement strand
GAAGGGCTCAAGTCTGTGCGATCCAGTTCATTTCTAATCGTTTGAATTTTTTCATCAAAGTATTCTCCAAATGCGTCGGGTAGATCTTTTTTTGGAATAGTTGTGGGAAGTCTAGATTGACGAACAGCACTCAGCTCATTCGACACCGAGAAAAGAGCTTTTGACGATGTACAATTTGTAATCTTAGTACTAAAATAAGAAGTACAAAGTGGTGAGAAGATGATGAAAGAGCAATTGTTAAGTTTGTGGTACCATTGTTGCAAAAAGTACCAAACATGACCCTATTTTCTCGCTATAAACAGTGACTGATGTTTGACTTATACAGTTCCTAGTGAGCAAAGTGGTGAGAAGATAAGGCTGATACTTCTCACTCTGAACAGTTCCAACATTAAGAGCCATTTTCATCAAAAACTTATTTTGCACCATTTTCATAATTTTTACCCCTAACAATGCCTGTATATCATATTCCATAACATACTCTCCCTTTCATTGGTTCTATTTTATTATCTAAGTACAAACAATTGACAGGCTTATTTAGACTAAACCAGAGGAGATACAGAGTGAAACAGTGTATTTATGTTCACTTCATCTTTGACAGACTCTAGTGTTAAAGGATAATGATTTTTAAAAGTTTTACTTTAAAATCTTTGTTCATCAACTTTTTCTGGCACTTATTTAATCATTTTATCTTAATTCCACAAGCCTGAAAGGGTGAAAGTCTTAAAGAAAGAGAGAATGACTCACAGGTAATGGTAACTATTGTTATCGTAACATTTTTCAGGAATCAATTAACTGTTATTTATTTCATGATACTGAAGTATTAAGTCCTTTCCTAATGCTCACTTAGGTTTATTCTTTTCTCTTACTCAGTTACATGATTATTTTCAGGGCATCTAATACAGTTAAAGAGCAATGGCATGTCAATTTTTATTGTCCTAGTCCCTGATATTAATGTAAAGTTAGCATAATCTATTGCCACTGGAGTAGCCCAAAGTCCTCACAAAGGTCTGTCCTCTTTAGAGACAATAACTGATCCAGGTGAGCTGCACAACTGAAGAAAATGATGTCACCAGTCAATATGCAGTACCTACCTCATGAGGGATTCTAGCTGTCTCGTGGTGATGGGTGTACTATCTTGCCTCTGATGACGTCGACGCAAGGTCAAATAAAATTCCTGAAATTCATTCACAATTTTTTATTTCTCATAATTTCCAAATCAAAGGAAGTCTAAATGTATATTATTAGGTGAAAAAAGATATCTTCAGCTATCATGGGACAATACATGTTAACGATGTCAGTTAATGATGAAAAATTAGACCTACTGTAACAAGGCTTCCACAGATGGAACATTAGCTGGTCCACATACAGTGAAAACATTTTCTTTCTAAATTTGTTTCCATAACTAAAGAAATATTAGAAAGAACGAAAATACAATTTCTAAAATATCCTGAAGGGAAACAAATTTTTCTGAAAAGAAGTCAATCCCTTTTCTAAAATGAAGTATCTGAAATGATTTTTACAAATCAAAGAGCTACCTGAATCACAGATGCTGCCTCAGGCCCAATCTTGGGATGAACATATTTTCTTGCATAGCCCACATACTGGTGAAGATAAAAAAACTATTGAAGCAATCAACAACTACCCTGATATTTATCACTCAAAGATGACGGAAATGGAGACAATTATTATAAATGAGATTTAGCAAATGCAGTTTAGAAATTGTATTGCATAGGTCTGTAAATCCCTATACAATCAGTCCATGTTAGCTCCTATGATAAACTTTTTCTTTTCGATACTGGGATGGATATCTTGTTTGCAAGCAACAATACGGCAAATGAAAACCATTATGATTTTTGTCTTACTTCACTTAGCCTACTACAGTATCATCAAGTCTGCTGTCTATATATGCACTGTCAGAATATTCAGTTTTTGATTATGGTTAACAGGGTCTGATAAAACAGTAGTACTCTGCACTGTATTTAAACTTGAATTTCATAATTCATCTGTGTCTGCATCCTTAGTTTTGTGTGTTTTACCAAGCGGCACCCTCATATTCTCCTACTGCTAATGTTTCATGAAACACTAAATGAAAAAGTCAAAAAAGTTATAGCAATATTACTATTCTGCTGTTAATGCAAACGTGCAGTGCTATTTATATCTGCAAAATATTAACAATTCACTTCAACAATAATTCTGGTACAATATCCGAGTTCTACCTTTCTCAGTAATAGATGTGGTATAGGATCCATCACCTCCGAACGTGCAGCCTTTAGACGTTCACTCAGAGGTCTGTCTCTCTCCCACTGTATTCTGGACTCACTCAACTGAAAATGCCACAAACATCCCTTCATACAGTAAGTTCTAGAGTAAGTTAAATGACAGTACTGCAGTAAAAATTGATATACTGTATATAGTTTGGAAATTATAGGCAAAGGTCAACATGATGTGACTCTCCTGTTTTGTATGCCATGTCCATTAAAAGATTCCAAATATTCAAGAAATTTTCTCTCACTGGCAATTTCAAATCATCTGAGCTAGACCACACTACTGCAGCAAACACTCTTAAAGTTCTGGGAAGAAGTAAGAATTTAAAAAAAATTAAAGTTTCCATGTACTGGACATAGACTGAGTTGCTGAGGTCAAAATTCCAAAATCAGGTCTTGTTTTTACCTCATAAAGCATAATGCTCGATTGTCACCCTACCTGACTTCTTCGCTGAGCAGCAAAAGATGTCATCCCTGAACTTTTCGAAAGAAGAAACAAAACACAAAATTATATTTACAAACTTTTGTCAACACATAACATAACAAACTTATGTTTACCGACCATGTGTAAAGACCATAATATTAATTCAACTCAATTACTGGATGACAAAAAATAAACAATTCTCTAAGCTATATATGAACAAAATTTGAAAAAATAATCTAATTCTAATAAAGTGCTTATCCACAAGGCTTCTTAAAATGTAAGGGATCAACTTTTTCAATACGCCTCATTATTTAATATCTACACAGCAGTTTTTTTAACAGCTTTATTGGGCAACGCTTGAACTAAATTTTTCACATCAGTCATATGTGGCCAAAACAGAAGAATTTACTACAGATACACTGACAATTTCATGAACATGAAATTTTTATAGAATTACAGTACAGAGTACTACTGCTTTATCAGACCCTGTTAAAAAAAACAACTCAATATTCTGCATAGACAGCAGACTTGATGATACTGTAGTAGGCCGAGTGAAGTAAGACAAAAATCATAATGGTTTTCGTTTGCCGCATTGTTACTTGCAAACAAGATATCCATCCCTGCATCGAAAAGAAAAAGGTTATCATAGGAACTAACATGGCACAATAAATCAAAAATATAACATTCTGCCGTTTATTTAACCTATATTTTATCCGTTTGACAGCAAAATCCACGCAACAAACTTTCATCAGACTTGTAACCGATCAATCATTTCTGACAAAATTGCATCCAATGTGTAATCATGTCCCTTCCAAAGAGCCTCTTGAGGGAATTTTTGTCAGTGATTATCACACAGTCTGATTTTAGATTTATCTTTAACTATATTGTATGAGTCTGTCTTCAGTTTTTTTTCTTTTAAGAGGAAGGAAAAAAGGCAGAAAAAAAAAAAAACAGTTCAGAAATATTTGAAAAGAAAAGCTAATTTCCAGAAATACCAGAGAACAGTTTTTGTTGCACACACTATCAATCATTCAAGCAATTATTCATGTAAATCAAGAGACATTTTACAATATTTTTGCAGTTCTATATTTTTAACATAAAAATCATTTAAAATTCTATGACAATCATGTCTGCACTTGTAAATGCATCTAAAGAAAACTTACTTTTTGGTCCCAGCATGCAAAGCCATGACATGTTCTGACAAGACACAATCCATTTCCTGCAAGATAAATAAAAAAAAGGAATGTTTAACACCATAATATAATTTTTGCATTTTGCACATCTTAGTGAAGAAATCCTTTGTTATTCCTACACAAGATATCAACAAAGAAAATCCACACTGCATTTGATTTAAATTTCAGGACTATTCAATGATGCACTGACAGGGAAAAAAAACAAACAAACAAAAACAAAAACAGCCCTGGTCATTTTTCAGAAAAGTCTGAATTCAGAATGGTCTATAGAGTACATTTTTTGAGAAGACAACAGAATGAGCAATAAATAGAACAGAGGTAAAATTTTTCAGAAATAGTTTTAACTCTCTTTGTATTCACTTAATTAACTGTTCCACATTATTGCTAGAATAACAAGTACAAGTGACCTTTTGTCTGACAGTCTAAAAGAAACAGAAAAAATCACAGTGAGATATTCACTCACATACGTTTTTTGTAGGGAAAAAAAAAAAAAGACTAAATTATTTCTTTAACTAATGACTCTCAAGGTAAATTTCAATAAGTAGCTCGGTGATCCTCATAAACTGAAGCAAGGGTAACTTTATGCTGAGAACAAAAGGCCTGAGAAGAAAAATCCATTTGTCCCAGCGTAAGCAAATGACAGTATGTAGCAGAAGATATGTAACTAAAGATTTATATTTTTTTCCCCTCTTAAATCAGAATATTCCTCATCAGGCAAACACGAAAACCTCAACAATTTACCTACCTCATCAGGCTTGTCTAACATGATGAAGACCAGATCAAAGCGAGAGAGCAAAGCACTTCCCATTCTATGGAGGATGCAAAATGTCAGTCAATTCATAGAATCATTGAATATAACAACACAGTTCATCCACTGGGCATTTCTTGCTTGACACAGCCATCCATATCCATATTCATTTCACTTATAAAGTCAAAAAATTTTTGAATGGAGCCAATGTTAGCCATGAAAATGATTTCATGAATATTGTCTTCTCTGGAAGGAATTAAGGCAAAGAAAAAAACCCATGACAATATCTTTTGAATGTAGTCATTTTCAAAAGTTGATTAAATAGATGTTTAAAAAATGAAAAACATTTTCAGTCAACAAAACAATGATGGATTAAAAAAAAAGTAACACAATCTGCTTGTAAAAAGATATGTATAGGAAATATGTATATCACAGATTCTCTGCATTTCTCTTTACAACTTACTTGAGATTCTCTGAGACTGTTTTAGCTTTGTTGTAATGGCCACCTACAGGGTTGGCAGCTGCCAGTATGGATGTTCTGGCAGGCAGACTGAAAGTAAACATAAAGGAAAACTGCACATTCTTCAGAGATTGATAATAGCCAAATGAAAGTCATGTCACTAAAAGCTATTAGTTTCATTTCAGTCTTAACATTTTACCAAAACATCTAGGAAGGACAAACACAATTGGACATAACTTTCTCCACTGGAAAATCATCAAGTTTTGCATATCTTTTCAAGTAATCATCATCAGGTCACAGAGTATTCACCTTAGCTATTTCTTAAAGGGTCTTCTGGCACCTATACTCAAAATGTAGGTTTATCCTTAAGATGGTTTTAACTAATGAAATCAACTGAAAAGCAGTCTCATAATTCTTCCATATGTTTTTTATGAAAGAAGCATATTGTCCCAAGTCATGGGTCAGACTCAGCCATGTGACTGATACAAATGTTTATCATACTGACGAAGTATCAAATTGCACAATTCCCAGAGAGACCAGAAATGCTAGAAGTCCTTCCATTGTCCTAACACTGATTGCCTACCTGCATACAATTCCAGCCTTAGCTATGCTGATACTCTGTTGCTCCTGGAATAAAATTTAAAGCATCAAGCACAGTAAATGCCGTATCGTCGTCAACATATTTTCTGGAACTAAGAATGTACATTGACATCACAGAAATTTTGACACTTCCTAACGCCATCAAGAAACTGGTATCTTGGTCACATTTGCCATCATTTTTGTTCACAAATGCCTCGAATTTTCCAACTTTCTTTTTAAAATGTCTGTAGGTATTTCAGTTCTATTTCAGTTCTCACGTGGGAACTATAGGTATGTCACTCAAGGAGTTTTTAAAGTTAAAGTAATTCAAATTCACAAAACGTTACTATAAATCAAAGAAAAATTACATAGTTCATGTTACTAGCCATGAATTTATGAAAAAAAATCACAAAATATTTGATCTTCATAACAAACAGCATGGAATTAAGCTGCGACAGAGAAAAAGTATCAAGTCATAGTGGCTGAAAACTGGAAATTTAAATGATGTAGTTTGACACGGCACGGGACCAATTTCAAATGTTCTTTATATTTCATGCACTGATCTCACCAGTACAGTAATTATTTGGTTAATTGAGCCTGTTCGCTGCCCAGGGTTTTCAATGTCTTAAGTCTTATGACAGAACTTGGATCAAACTTTAAAAGTAGAATTCGTATAAGACATCAACAAATAACATGTCTCTGGGGAAATCAGCCCAACACAACAGTGCACATATACACTTGCACAAAAGAAACAAACAGCGTGCCTGAACAATGCAGTAAATAGACTAAAATTTGACAGTAATCAACACTTGCTGAACTCAAATCAAGTAATAAATGGCAAAATAATTGATATAACTGATGCACCGTACCATAGCCTCCAGCAGAGCCTGGTGCTGGGATCCCATCTTGTCAAACTCATCAATACAACAACAGCCCTGATCTGCTAGAACTAGAGCACCTGCTTCCAGAGCAAAGTCTCCCGAACCTCCATCTTTAGACAAGGTCACCTGGAGTGAGAAAAGCTTAGTGAGTTTTCATATACAATGAGCTAGTGAGATAAGCAATGTATATTTCAAGAAACAAAGCAGGTGTTGGGACATTGAAGAATGAGCTGAGATCATTGCAGTATAAATTTGGGACACAGGGTCATTTACAATAGTTTATCACTAACGAGCAACAAAAATGGTCACTCTCATTACATCTTTATCTCATAAACAGTGATCATATCACACAGTGCCATTAACAGTGTTCAACACAATAAAATTTGGCATCATTTTTATCATCTGTCTTTTCAGATGAGATAATTTTGAAATAAATAAAGATCATGATCTAATTTGTAATTTTATTGGTTTTCAAACCTTTATATCATATATGAGACCTTCTGAGTAAATACAAAAAGAATAATCAAGGTTATGTGTACATGATGTAAAAGGCATGACAGATGTTGAGATAAATAGTAAGTTGAGATAAACAGTAACAAAGTCATAAATACAATAAATTATGTTTAAGTTGGTGATTTTTTAATCACATGCTTGATTTTCAAACATAATGAAATTCTTTCACTTACAAAGATTAAAAAAAAAAAAAAAAAGCTATAACATTTCAATTCTCACTGATTGTGCAAACTAAACATTTTGAGTTTGAGACTGACTTACTGTTAACCCTGAGGTGGTGGTGGTATTGCCACAGACATAAACACTCCGCGGGGCTACTGATGTGGCTGCCTGCAGCATCTGGCTCTTGCCCAGTCCTGGGTCACCCACAACCAAAATGTGGGGATCGCCACGCACAGGAATACGGTTCTAGCAGACACACAAAATGATTACTAAAATGTGGACATTCCATATGGTGTCTTAAGCAATTCTGAGTTTGGACATCTACCATAATGAGAAACAGTAACCGTCTTGAAGCCAGCTGACAATTCTACAAATCTTATGTAAAGTTGTGCCAGTCTCAACATCAAATCTGCATTAATTCTTTTTTCATGCCTAGCTATTATGCTAGAAAATAAATACCAAGTCAAACTAGCCTAGGCAAAAGAAACAAAAACAGTACTGCAAATTAATATAGTTCATGAAGCATAATTTACTGATAATGCTCTTTCGTAACAAGCCCCTAAAAATCTTTGGAAATACAGCTGAACCAAGTCTTAATAAATTGTTTGTTATTTAATTTTGTAATCTGCTATGTTCTACACAGAAAAATTCTTCCAAAGTCTTTATTCAGATACGATCCCTGACAATGCCAAAGCAAGAGAGCAAGAGATGTTAGGACCTCAGAAACAAAGCCAGCTGTGTCATTCTGATTCTTCATGAACAACTTGCCTTTATATTATTTGAAGCTAACTTCTGACTATTATTAGCACCTCACAAATTTAACTAGATCTAGATCTATATTAATCTGAGTCAGGATGACCTACCTTGTCATTTGTAAATTTCTGGCTGCTTCCAAACAGACCCAGAATGAGTCCAGCTTTGACCATCTGGCAAGAAACAATCATAGGAAACAGTGAATAAGAGAGATGTTCAGTGTATTAGAGCAGTTAAAAGCATGATTTCGATAAACAGCATTATCAATTTTTCCTCCACTATTACACAGAAAAGTAAATAACAATAAAATTAGCCTTGCATTGTTCACAATAAACACACCAAAATGAATGTAAAAATTCAAACCACCCACTTCTTCTAAGCCCGTTTCAAGTTCCCTTTAGTGCAATAATACGCTGCAATTTAAACTAGCTGCAGTGGAATACGGATGAGTTGATGCTGGTGAGGGAGGAAAAATGAGACCGACTTTCAATTCATCTGTATGTCACTAAAGACTACAAAACTAAAAATAGGCACTACTTATTCGGAATGACATTGTTGGGCATCATAATGGTTACTTTCCTTGCACATTCTTCATCGAGCATCAAATTTGACCTCTTCCATTTATTTTCACTGAGATCGACATAGCTTTTGGTTGAATTTTAATATAATAGATGTACTATTGACACCCGTTGTCATGAGCCATTTAAGTTTCACTGTCATATAAACTGATGGTGTCCACAGCTCCCAAATCTGCCTCATGAACATTCATTTTCAACACAACACGATCGTCACATGCAGCTGCATTGCCCTCCAATACTCCTCCCATCGCTCCATGTTATGTTATAAAACACTGTACATGTATTACGCTCTATATTAGGCCTTTTTCAAGGTGATAAACATTGCTTGCAATCAATCTATCTGCGGGCGGGGCAGAGAGGGTGCAGTACCTCACAGTTCTCATTTTGACCACAACAGCTTAGTGAAAAAGTATGTCAAGGTTTAATCAGCCAAATGTAAGAGAGTGGGGGATTTTTTTTTTTTTTCAACTCCTTGCCATCCCCTCGTCTGGCGAGCAAGTTCACTGCCATGAGAAGAACAAAGGCCAATCCCCAGGGTTTTCTCGGGTAATGTCCATGAGTGAAGCATGGTGAGGCCCGAGAATTCCCCATATCAAAGACGATCTCTGAGAGTATGTTTCCTACCCTTTTACGCATATTTGCATCAAACTTTCACAGCGAGGAAGAAATGTGCGATGTGAGTATGAAACATCCGCAGTTAAGACAAGGAAGGTCGTGAATGAGGTTGAAAAGGAGGAGGAAATAATGCCCGGTTGGCCTCTGATGACATGTCTGAGGGAGGGTTTAGTCTTGTTTAGTGAATCAGTTTGACAGAAGTCCTGCTGTCACGCGATGGAAGGAGCATAAATTGTTGAGATGTAGTGCCGCACAAGCAGAGATTAATTACGTCGACTCAAGCTTTGCTTTTACCTTTGATCTTATAATGATGGGGACTCGACATAAGAAAAAAGATCAGCTCATTAGTGAATATAGATGAGTCGACGTTGATTCATCTGTTGGATTCTTGGTAAAGTGAGAAATGCTGTGACCCATTCTATAAAAGAGGATCACTCACAAGGGTTCGACTAAGGTGTAGAAAAACAATTAAATTGTATTTATGCATGAGGATCTATGCACAAGCTCAGGTTGTGAGTCATTTTTAAAGAAAGCAATGTTGTTGTGCCTACATAAAATATACTGTGGCAATTGAATTTATGGGCACATCCGTTTTTTTCGTGGTCCCGAGGAATCGATACTGCATTCCAATTTTATTTATTACTGCATGGATATATGTCTATTTGCATGGACAAAGTGATATCGATTAATTGCTGCTGTACACGTATATATATAACGTGATGTAAATGTAGCAGTATCGTAATGCCAGAAATCTAACAGTAAAGTAATGCCAGAATGCCAGTTTGTCTTTAAATGAAACATTTATCACTCATTATGATACCCCAGTTGTACTTGCTCTGAAACCTCTTTGGGCAGTATATATGTATTAAATAACAGAACAACCCCGCCAGCTTAACCTGCTGGGACCCTCGACCAGCGCAAGTCCTCCCTAATGCTAACATGTAGGTCTGACGAGCGGGTGACGGTCCTCCCTACGCTAACATGTATGAGACCCTCGACCAGCGCAAGTCCACCCTAACGATAACATGTAGGTCTATGAGACCCTCGACCAGTCGGAATTTAACGCGGAAATCTTAACAATCGCCGCCTTCTTTACCTGTGTCCGATCAAACAGGGAAGACCCTGCCCTCCATCCCACTCCCTCCCGGCCACAAGAAAGAGCTTCGCACAACGGTACGAAGTAGGAAAAAAAAAGGTACTCACTGAAATCGTAATCACGTCCATAAGTAACTGGAAGACCGTACTCGATATTTTCCACTTGTCGGTAGGTAACAGTATTGATATAACCGTGAAATTAGTATTGTTGTTATTTTGTATACGGAATACATTCTAACAGCGTTGAAAAATATCGATTTTTACTTCGGGGGTTGCTTAAAGGGTATCAATTCCTCGGGACCACGAAAAAAACAGAAGAGCCTGTAACTAGACTAGATCTACTAGATCTAGATCTGTTTTCTAGTCTGCATCTAGACCGCAAATTGCGACCCTCTTTGTCTTACATGAAGTCTCTCTAGGACCATGAGCACATCATTTGTTTTATGTTATCGATACTCTATTGTGCTAATTTTCCGTCGTCTCAAGCGACCACTGGCTGTATGTTGCCGGGTGTGGAGAATTGCTAATTGCTTGTTTATGTTGGGGTTTAACGACATATCAGCACGATTGCGGCTATATTGCGTCAAATACCGTAAGCTACGTTTACATTTAGTCTACAGGTCAAGAGGAAGAGAGGAAAGAAAGCGGGACTGAAGACAGGAGCAAGGAGAGAGAGATGTTATGTCTCCCCTGGAATGTCGAGGATGGAGCTCCATGGGAGACTCCCCATCGACGGTGGGCTTGTACTGCCTGCAGGTGAGAGCAGAGAACCTACTTATAGACCACGGGCCGCCGCGGTGGAGGGTGTGTGGAATTAGCTGCTACAAACTTAGCTCTCAATCCTCAAATGGCATCCAAACGGCAGTTTGACTCTGTCTCTTCTAAAGCATGCGCAAAATTCTTCGTCCGGTCCAACTGTCTTCGTGCGAGACTTGTATCGCAAATTAATAGATTTATAAAACCGGAATCAACAAAGGTCGGCAGTTGAGCAGCCAGAAGTAAGAAAGCAATCACCAAAAAGTCGGAACTCCGACTGAATTTAGAAGTTTGACATCCCTGATAGGCCTATTAAAAGGATAAATGTATTAAGTGTGCTTATTTAGAGCTTTCTCCTATTAGAATTTAAGGTTTGTAAAGTTTTTAAAACTTGGTAAGTGAGTCATGGTGCGTGGCGAGATAGGATAGGTGACAGTGCACAATCCATGGTGACTCCACTGGTCAGTGGTGTGTTGTAGTGTAGTTTGTAAACTTTCGATGCTGCTCACCATAATCAGCCTTGAAGTTAAATAGAGAGAGAGAGAGAGAAAATAGAGGAGAAAAGGAAAAATACATAGGCTAGAGGCCATTTTTACCAACCTGCTGACGCTTCAATCCATCGTGTTGTCCTTATTCACCTCCACTTCGCTGTGCAATGAACATGTATTTTTCCTGTAAACTGAAATGGTGAAAATGAGACAGTTATGGTTAAAACAATTATATTGATCCACTTTCTCGATTACAAATTGTCTGTGCTAAAGTGCAACTGAGGAACAAAGTGACAATGTGAAATCTGTTCTGGTGAAGAGAAAGTTGCTGTAAGACATTTTCCATTATGAAATTAATCTACTATTTATTTACAAGTCTTTTAATTGATAATACATAATAGGTCCATTCGCTAGAGTTTTTGCAACTGTGATGACTGTGAAAAATATTATTTCTGTTGCTGAAGATTTTACTCCTCAGCTAACAAACCACAGTAACGTACAACATGAATCCTTGATTTTATTTATATAAAATGATCAAGTTAAAGCAGATTTCACATATCTCATCACCTGCAATATTCAGATCAAAACCGAAAGATCAAAGAGAATTGACAGCTGGAAAAAAAATAATTTTTAAAAATAATAATTAAAAAATAGATGGAAGCCATGTTTAGCAACCTGTTGAGTCTTCCATTCGTCTTGTAGTCACTGTCCAGAACGCTTCCTTCAGTACGACGACATATTTTTCCTGTAGTATCAAATGAGATGGTTGTAGTTGAAAAATTATACTGTACCACTATCTCAGTTACAAAACATCTGTGCTAAAGTACAACTAAGAAACAAGTACACAATATGATATCTATTTTGGTGATCTCCCATCTAAAGTCAACCTAACTGAATCGGTGAAAATTAATTGTTCACTTTTAAATCGGTGTTGCTCCATCACTATCATATGCCTAATTCTTTAATCTAACTGGCCTAATTCTTAACAGGATTAACAAGCAAAAAGGGATCCGGGCATTCATGATAACGCTATCTTTCTCACTTCCTGGTTATATTCATTGCTTATCTGTTTATATAGCTCTTAACTGTTTCGTTACTGTATTGGAACTGGATTACTTTAAGTTGTCATAATATAGTGACTCATTTTTCTGGCACGATAACATTCTGCAACTAATGTATATGTGGTTCCATTTGCAAGCCTTTGTCTCTATTTTAGAT
>JBCAUA010020564.1:0-12729 GCA_038406235.1 Peronia verruculata | reverse complement strand
ATAAAATGAAGGTATGTTATGCCAAGTTTCATTGTTCTTGATCATTTTGTTTCTGAGTTATTGAGGAGGGAAACTTACTGCTGGGATAGACCTCGTAACAGTCTAGCGCATGCCGTCAGTCTAGATCGTGTGTGATATAATAGTCTAGCGTCTGTCGTCATAATTGGGGGGCGGAGGATGCTGCTGCTGCGGTTGCTTTTCCTCTGCTACATCTTCTTCTACATCTTCTTTTTCTCCTTCTTTTATCCTTCTTCTTCAGTATCTTTTCTGGTTCTTGCTATATTGTTTTGTTACTTCTGTAAAGACACACCCCTACTCACTCAAGCATCATATGGATGCATCAATTTCTATCAATTTGCCAGCTTCCCACTCTGCTGTGTCGTAGGCTGGACACTATGAAAACAATGCTATTGGTAGACAGAAAAAACAAAAGAAAAAAAAATCCTCTCACCAAGTCTTAGCTTAGACTTTGGCCTGCCATCTTCTTTTTCCCTCTGTTATTTTCCTCTATTCTTTCCTTTTTGTCTGCCTACCCTCCTATCATTATATAGAATACAAATATCGGTATCAGAGTGCTTAAGTTGTGTTTTTGCTTTCCTCTCGTTCATTATTCCTCTTTCCCCATTTTCTGTCCTTTCATTTTTCCTCATCTCACTTTTTACTTGTTGTCACTCTGTCCGTCTAAATATCTGCAGATCTATCTCTCTACCTGTCATCCTCCTCTCAGCTTCGTTGTTCTCTTCTCTTTCACTCGTTCTTTTCAACGAATTCAAAATTTACAGCTGGCCTGCATCATTCACGTTATGGACTTCTCCACATATCAGTCTATCACTGTCTACCAATTAATTTTTCGTAAAGGACAGTTTTCACTTTTCACCATTTACAGCACTTTACCGAGAGTTAAATACGGCCCATTGATGAAGACAAATTTGCTCAGACTATAAGAGCCACATGTCAACATGCCACTTTTTGAGAGCTCTTTGGCTTCGAAAGACGAGTTCCCTAATACGTCCTGGGTTAGGTCCCTACACTTACAAAGCTTTTGAAAATCTTATTCAGTTGAGAAACCTTTGATGTGCTCGCTCGTAAGAGGATTCGCTTTTTGTCCGCTACTTGCCGTGGGCTGGTATACCAACAGCTTTTCTAGAAACTTGATGGCGCAGTTGTGCTGAAGGCTCTCCTGTTCCTTTTTTCTTCTTCTTTTTTGACACAGCAGGTAACAGACTATAGTTATGACACGCCCACTGTGATATTCAAGCGGGCATACTAAACAGTCATTTTACAAATTATAAGCTTACATATCATTGGCACCTGTAAAATGTAGGATTCGGGGTTTTGCTTGTTTCTTTGTTTGTTTAATTAATTGTTTGTCCAGCTTTTAACTAGGCAAGCCTGGCATAAAGGTCGCCCAGGTCCATGGGCTAGAAATGTCTGATGTCTATCCTTGCTGGTGAGCAAAAACAAAGAGAGAGAGAACTCTGCACGTATTCGTCAACCAAACGGGTGTCTATTTTTCCTGTTAAATTATGACGATCGAGAATACGCACGAGATTGCTAATGAGGCGGAACCATTGATCAAACTTCCTACTTCGTCATAACCATTATCATCCATAGACCGCACTGTTCAGACCATGGATCTTATCACGCTCGCTCATCCCAACCTAAAGCATCGACAATGCACCCAATAAGTGACTGTGCTTCCGCTAGTATCATCCCCTGATGCCCTTTTTCCAAATGATCCCCAATCTAGTCCCTTTAAAACAAAATCTGCAAGTGCTGTCTGTTTCCTTCAGAAATGGTACTTAGGATATCTAAATAAGTATTGAAATTAAAAGTATTGAACGCTGTACTAAATGGGGAGATAACTTGCCGTATCATTTTTTCTTATATCGTTTTTTTTTTTTTTTTAAATCTATGTGGGTCACTGTGGGTCAAGACAGAAGACAAAAAGATACCTAGCTTTTTGTGAGATTAGCCTCTGTCTCTATGGATTGTCTTTTGCTTGAGGATTCGCCTGTAGAGCTTCCGCCTTGGGGAAAACCCAGCTTCCTGCTTACTTGCAATAAAATTCAATACCATATTCCGCCTGATTAATACATGTATACACAAACGTAGTTTCTTGTGTCTTTCCGTGACGATACGCTGACCTGGTCCGTGACCCTGTGTAGTTCGTCATCCCGCGTGATTTATGAGCCTCATAATTCTTTGCTTCACATCATAGTTAATATATGTACATAAATAGTGCTATTGTGGAGTTTCGTTTGAAAATATTTTCTGTTGTTGTTGTTGTTGATGATTTTGTACTCTATGTTTCGTTAAGCTTTGCCTTTTTTTTTAACAATTTATTTTCTTTTATCTATTTATCTAATTATTTATTTTTATTATTTTTTGTTGTTGTTGTTGTTATTCAATTTATCTATTTCTATGTTTAATTATCATTAAGGTTGACTGTGACACTCACATTCAGAATCAACGTGAAAAACAAATCCTCATTTTTCCTCATAAGTAAGCATGCTTTATTAACACTTGCGAAATATCTTATCATGTAAAACAAACAAAAATATGATTACTTATTTGTTAGTCGAATGAAGATGGCTGGTAATTGGTGTAGGCTTGGAAGTTTACATTATGAAGAAAAAATCATAAAGTCTGTTTTTGGCTTTCAATCAGCTAACAGCGATGCTAAGTACAGAGCGACGTAGGCATAAAATAAAACAAAAAAAGCACCCGCACAACCAAACGGCACACACACAAACACGCCTACACATACATATACACACAGAAAAATGCCCATGAACAGAGCTTTATCTTCTTGAAATATGGGTATAATTAATTCCGTCCCACCGTTCATTAAATTCCCCGCCGGACGTATCGCCGCTCGGCCCACAAAAACATACAAACTATGACGTCAAAGTCATTAAAACAGGATAACAGCGAAGTTGCGTTCCTGCAATGAATTCTTCATGGATTATTAGATTCTGATGTCATTCATTTTGTCGGGTCTGTCCCTCGAATGGAGGATTATTCGTGACCAGCGCTACTAATTCCCTTTACCAGACACAGAGGTTGTTGAAGAAAGTGTGTAAAGAAGGGGAAAAAAACTTTTCTTTTTATTATTTGAGAATCTAATCACGAAAAAATTAATAAAATTATTACGATATGAAGAAAACAGTTTCCTTATGCGATGGATTTTTTGGTAACTCTTTTTAAAATGTACATTTCAAACAAAGAGTGCAAAAGTCATTTATTCCCTCTCTATGCCGCTTATTCAACACCCTTGTTGTTGTTGTTGTTGCTGCTGCTGTTGTTGTTGTTGTTGTTTTTGTTGTTGTTGTTGTTGTTGCTGCTGCTGTTGTTGTTGTTGTTGTTGTTGTTTTTGTTGTTGTTGTTGTTGTTGTTATTGCTGCTGCTGCTGCTGTTGTTGTTGTTGTTGTTGTTGTTGTTGTTGTTGTTGTTGTTGTTGTTGATGTTGTTGTTGTTGTTGTTGTTGTTGTTGTTGCTGCTGCTGCTGCCGTCGTTGTTGTTGCTATTGTCGTGGCTAATTTTACTATTGTGACTATACTTGTAATACTTTTTATTGTCGTTGTTGTAGTTTTTCGTGGTTGTTGTCCTTCTTCTTCTTTTTTTTTCTGCGTCTGCGTCCTCTTCTTCTTCTTCTTCTTCTTCTTCTTCTTTCTATCCTCCCCTCCTTCTTTTTCTTGCCCCTCTTCTCCTTCTTTTTTTGCCCTCTTTCCTCTTGTATTTCGTCGTTCTTCTTTCCCGTTTTTTCCTCACTCCTTGCTCACCTTTCATTACCACAAGCCCTAGATCAATTACATCGTTGGATTACATGGAACTACAACATGGCGACTACGATCTAATCTCATCTCTTTGCCCCGAAGTTGGCAGGGTGTAGAGTTGCAACCATCAAAGTGGCATCATATTAAATCAAACTGAACCTTCTACCCACAGGCAAATGGCGACAATATCTTGTCTGTACTCATTATCAATCTGTCAGTGCAGCGTTGAATCTGGCAATTTTCCCTTCGAGACTCTCGCTTTTAACGAACTCCCGACCAGTTTAGTCGTTCAGAAATAACCTTCCTACAAGAGATTATGAAGGGCATCTATGATTTAGTAGCCAGGTCTATGGACTCTGTGGTCCCTGGAAAATGAGTGTTCCCGCAGTGTCTAACATGCCCAGTGATGTATTGATGACGTGGTAATTTCGATGTGACGTTCGTGCTCTCCATGAGGGCTGGCACTCCCTGGGCGGGCTCGTAAATTAGGGCGGCTCCAGGATGTCGTGTTCTTGTTGTTGATGTTGTTGTTGTTGTTGTTATGGTTGGTATTGTTCCTGGTTTCTGCTGTTGCTTTTTTTTTTTTTTTCATTTTTCCTCTTCTACAACTAATTCTTCCTCTTCTTCTGTTTCTTCAACCTCTATGTCCTCTACCTGTTCTTCCTTTTCTTCTTCTTCGTCTTCTCTTTCCTCTTTTCCACCATTTTCTTCTACTTCTTTATTCTCTACATTTTTTTTCTTCGTTACATTCCCTTTCCTCAGTCTGGTCTATTTCTTATGTCTTCTTCTTCTACATATACTTCACTCGTTGTCTTCATCATTGTCATCTTTCTTTTTCTTATAAGTCCTTACTATTATCAGGACTGACATTGTCGTTTTTGGTAACAGCATGAACAGTTTATAGCTGCTTCAATCTCTGATACTGACATCTTGTCTGTCCTGAAATCTGCAATAATTTCGTTCTGCCTTAATCCACCTTTCTGTTATAAGCTCACACATGGAGGTCTCAGTTGAAAAGTGATGTACGTCCATTGCATTCAGATGAGAGAATCAGTTCATCTTTTTGTTCTAACTGACACTGCATTCCTTAGTTTTCAAGAAGCCTGCATTGATCTTGCTTACAAAATCTTCTCGAATTTCCAGATAAATCTCCACATTACGTAAACCACTGTGCGAGAATTCTAGTATTATCAGGTAAAACCTAAAGATACAGTGACATACAACACTGCGGAACGGAGGTGATGACATTATACTATGGTGTTTCATGCATGTAACTTTGAAAAAAATTATTTCATATCTTGATGATCAAACTCTCTGGCCTATTCATGATCCATTGACATCTGGATTTTCAGTAAGAATATAATTTGTTTATATATACCATGATGGTTGTTATATCGCCTGCGAAGATCACTAGTAGGAGGTTGGGTCCAGGTGACATGCTCTCAGATGACTGTGTAAGCCAATTCTGGACTTGCAGACCCTGGAGCAGTTTGGGCACATGGGATTGTGGTTGTTGGTTGCAGGTGGACTGGACGATCTTTATGTCCCAGGCCCTTTTCCTGAGTTGCAGCTCTTTTGGTCTTCTCAAAGCTGCAACGAATTTGATGGTTATCCTCCACCCCGGTCTGTTCTTCCCCAGCTGTTCTCATTCTCTGGGTTCAATGCCAGCCTGCGCGAGTTGGGGCTTTAGCTGACCCTATGGTCACAACTGCCTTGGTAAAGCTCATACACACACACACATACACACACACACACACACGAACACACACACACATATAGATATGTATATTTGGCAGCCATTGAGCTTCTTCTGAAAAGAATTCCGTCTCATCTATTGTGTTCTAAAACCTTCCATGGCAATTCCCCCCTCCCTACCCCTCAAAAAACGAGAAAAATTTTAAATTATCGATAGCAATCCCTTTAAAATCTGGAGTGACAATGTGACCTTGACCCTGAGGTCATGTCGGAAGTTTCTGGTCTGATCTGTTGTATTTGCAGTTAAGCCAGCCAGATCCTGAGGTTTGTCCACATGAAAGGACAGGGCTTGACAAAGCAGATTTACTTAAGTCAGGCATTAGCCCTGGAAACAGCATTCCTTCCGTGTTGTCTCATCTTCCCTTACCCCCCCCCCCTCCCGCCCTACTTTGTCCCCGAGGGACGTGACTTTGTCCCCCTTTCTCCTTACCCATCCCTGCCCTCTTTGACACAAAACACTATGTCCACTCTAAATCTTTCATGTCGGCCAGTTTTACAGAGCGACAACTGCTTTTATCCTTTGCGACAGTCCTGGCTATATCGATACATTAAAATATCAAAGTTTTCTCAAAACAATGCTGCACTTTATCAATATTTTTGTCTAATTTTACTTTGAAGGACTGCTTGACCATCTTTCATAGCCAGTTAAGGTAAGTAGGATTAAGCACAGTTGAAGAACAAAGTGGAGACAAAGTTACTTTAACACTTGAGGAATTTTGTTTTCATTTATAGCTGCTGTGGGGAAACACATGTATATGGATATATATCTCACAGCTTTAATTACACTTAAGATATTGACATGAAATATTCCGTTAAACTAATTCATTCGAAAGTGAGACTCAATTGATATACTCATGTTTAGAGAGTAAGATTTGAAACTGAAATATGTGACTTTGTATTCACTTTGGGTGTATCAATCCGTAGATTTGATTGAGAATATCGATAAAGGAATTCTGGCATGGATAGGTGAATATTTTCAATTTGGTGTCGCCCAGAGACGATCTGAGAACTTCAGCCTGCTGTCCATGGGGTGTGTCTCTCGCGTGCCCGCACGCTACAAGATCAGGCCTCAGCGACAAGCCTTATTAGGGTCTCCAGATAGTTGCTGTTTCCCGGAGTGACCTCCCCTCTATTATTAAAGTTTATAGTGTTAAAATAATTGAGGATATGTCTTTTCTCTTCCACTAAAATCTCACCCCGGACTGAATGAGAATCAGACAGAATCTATGCTGTTGTTACCCAGAGTGTTAAGACGACAGAAGATTGATCTTTTCTTATCTAAGCTTTTGTCAGAATTAACAATCAATCAGAACGGAGGACATTAATTTTCCTCTGGTCATTTTTCCATGCTACTTGTATTCCTTTTAGCTGTTCTTAATTTAAAAAAAAAGGTACACAATTGAAGGTACATCGTTTTTTTCTCTAAGACAAGCTTTTGTTGGGCTTAGCCTGCCATTATTGTCGGTGAGAATGGAGGAAACCTGCATGCTACATGTTCGTCTTAACTCATCCGTCATTTTACAAGAATCAAGACAGGATAAAAGGTTTTGATCCTTTTTGTTTCGTTGATGGAAACTTTTACTGGGCAATAGACATGCAAAAGCTGTTGAATGGTCAGATTAGAAGTTTGGAAAAAACTGGAGGTTGTGTATTTATGTGTGCTTTTGTGTATGTGTGTATGTGTGCGTCTGAGTGTGCATCTCTCTCTCTCTCTCTCTCTCTCTCCTCTCTCTCTCCTCTCTCTCTCTCTCTCTCTCTCTCTCTCTTTATTTATTTATTCACCGAGACTATTTATTTGTGTCATATGTTTATTTTATAGCAATGAAAGTAATATACAGCATAAGATTAGGCCAGAGCTCTTGATGCTGTTTATTTGTAGGAGATTTGTCAATAAGAGAACGGACATATACAAGGGCTGTCCGGAAAGTAATAAGAAAATACCCATTACTTTCAGATTGATCAATATCTCTAAGAGCTGTAAATGATGTGTAAAGTAGGAAATGTAAAGCACTTTTTTGTAGCCAAATATCGGCCAGTAATGATGAACGCATTCTATCATTTTGCTAAGTTAAACATGGATACTCCCGCTGAAATATGGTCAACGATAGGTGTGAGGAGGATTGTACAAATTTTGCATGCAAAAGGAAAACAATCCTTTTTAAAACCACAATGAAAATGTTTCCACATATGGCAGAAAGGTATTGAACAAAAGTCAGGTATATCCTGATGCATTAATGCTGCTCGTTATTGTGAAACTCTTGACTCATTTAGAGCTCTACGCCGCAAGACACCGGTACTTCTAAACGAGAGCATGACAAAGCAACACTCCACAATACCAAATTGATAAGAGACTGGTCCCATCACTACGGATGGAAGATTTTTACCACACCCACCAGACTGTCACCTGTTTGGGTCCCTGAAACGCGAACAAAATTTGACCGTTATGGCAACCTCACTGAAGAGAATCAGATGCGAGACTGGTTTTCGTCACCTGGTGCAAATTTCTTCGGGGAGGGTATCTATTCTCTGGCTCAGAGCTGGCAAAAGTGTATCGATCTCCAGCAAGACTAGTTACTCTTGTATGAGTTTCATTTAGATCCATATAGAAATATTCACTCTATGTTAATTAACTTTTTTGTTACTTTCTGGACAGCCCTCGTATATAGGACAAAAGGAAGATTTAGCACCATATGACATGTATTTCCATTCCATTTTTTATTTGTCATCTATGATGTATCTGGTCCATTGCTGGGGACGTCTGATCAGAGCTGGAAAGAATGCAAATATTATGGACATAACTGTATGGATCTATCAATGGGCCCATTCTGTTCTAGCCTTCCAATAAACAGCCTCTTGATCGTTAATGTGCGTGTCTGGTGAGTGGTACGGGGATGGAGAGGATTGCCACTTATACGTAAGGCTTTTGGTAGCAGCTCTTGTTGTTGTCCTCTTGGAACTGTTGTTCTTGTTGTTATTGTTGTTTCTTTTTTGTTTTTGTTTGTTGTTTGTTTGTGTTTTGTTTTGTTTTCGTTTCCATCCTGAATTTGTCCTCGGGGTTTGCTATTATGACTGGTTCTTATGGTATGCAAAAGTTTTGATATAAGAAATTGTGATCTATCATCCTCTACATTTCGTTTTTCGTTCTGAATTTTTTTTTTTTTTAATTATTTCTTTTCGTTTTCCGTGTCTGATTTTTCCCTGCTCCTTTTCCCCCTTTTTTATTATTGTGTTGTTGTTTTTTTAAATTGTCTCGCAGCCAGTCGAAATGAAGCGTAAGTCGATGAACTGGAACCGAGAAATCGGGCTCTGAATGTGCGAGAGAGAAAGGAGGGGGGGGGGGCAGATATCAATTTATTTATTTATTTTTTTTTTTTCAGAAATCGAAAGTGCATTCATTTCTGAACAAAATAATACCGGTCTTACCCTCGATTTATAAAAAAAAAAATGTTTCTTCATTAAAATCGGGTTTTTTCTGAGATAAGTTTGAGGATTCATGCCTTCGACTGTTCATTAAAAGTACATTTCCTTGGAATATCGGTCATTGCTGGAAAGTTCCTCCTTGTCTTTAAACTGCAATATCTATGGCTAGAATAAAGCTAGCTCAGAACTTTTTTCACCACCCGAAAAGGTATGAAATAAGCTTTCATGTGATACCAATAATCTCCTATGGTAAAAAAAACTCGACATACGTCTCATTTTGCCTGGCTGCCAAACAAATGGTTTATATGTTTTCACTGACGTAGTATTACCTTTTAATCTGTATTATAATTCCTTTATTGTGTTTTGTTCGACTTTTCTTGTGAACCGAGGAACGAGGGAAAACACACAGTACAGGGAGAAAAGACAAAAGAAAAATAATAGGAGAAGAGACAGACAGACAGACAGACAGACAGACAGACCATAACACTGAGAGATTGAGAATGGAAAGGAATAAGAATCGAATTCAACAATCTATTTTATAAATGTCAAGCTAGACTTTAGAATTGCCTACCATAAAATAATGAAACTTCCCAGATTTTGACAATTACTGGATATAAAAACATATTTTTAATCAATTTTTTTTTTCCTCTTTGATAATATAATACAGTACCAATATTATAAATACTTATCTACTTTCTCGATAACCTTTGTTGAACAGACTCATAACAAAAATTTCTGAGAATCGATGCCAGAAACTGAACATCAGAACTGATCAAAGTATCGGGTATTTTCAATCTGTTTTAAATCTCCCCCCCCCCCCCCCCCGGGGGGCCGCTCCCACCCCGACCCTTCTTACAACCATACCTACCTTTTATCAAGAAACCATTTCGTCTAATTAAAAATGGTGTTTGAGTCGTGTCTTCAACTTTGACCTTTCGCTTCTTTTTCTACTTTTGGTCCTTGGTGCCATCTGGGGGTCATCGGGGATTTCCGGACTAGTTGTGCACTACTTTTTTCTCCCTCCATCGCAATAGTTCATGTTCAACTAAGCACAGGTCTGGAAATCCCAGGCGGAGTGTTTGTACCCCCTACTGGAAATAGAACATTCACTTATGATTGTGTATTACGCTCCAACACGAAATCCCATAACGCTAATTGAACGCAAAACTTGGGGACAAACGCGACGCCGGAAGTACGTCATACTTTTTCCTACGCCATTAAACCATTAACACTATTCACTACTACCATTATCTGGAGGGCATTAAGGTTCAAGAGGCTGACAGCCAACAGTTGTAGTCACACATTTCCTTCCCACCGTCATAACAGGGTCAAACCGAAAAGTGAGGCAAATTTCTGAACAGTTTGGAGTGTTTGTACCCCCTGCTAAAAATAAACGCCAGTATTTCTAACCTTTTACATGGTC
Organism: Peronia verruculata; assembly: GCA_038406235.1. NCBI lineage: Eukaryota > Metazoa > Mollusca > Gastropoda > Systellommatophora > Onchidiidae > Peronia > Peronia verruculata. Next base: position 2,352 of record JBCAUA010020564.1, on the reverse strand, counting down.
GGAACAAATCTATTGCGGGCTAAGGTCCTGGTGTCTGCAAATGTCTTGAGCCAAGGGCAAAATAAGTCCGGAGGTCGCGCTGGGCGATTTCTATCCACAGCTGTTTTTAGCTCTTTTCCTACTCAGATATCAAATAACTTCTTATTCAGGTTAATAGGGGTTAAATTTTCGTTTTGTGGAAAAACAAATTGGTGCACGGGTCGGAAAATAGTTAAAAATTGCCTTAAGGTGAAATCGCCCATCATGACTTTTGACACATTAAATTTGCCATGGTGCCCAAGATAAATGTTATCTTTGTCCAATGATGGTCAATCGTAAATAAATGAAATGACAACAAAGTGATGTTGACTTAATTTTCATATGACTCACTCCCAGTCAGAATGAGTCGCCATCGCTGGACTCGAACAGAGAAACTGAAACTTAAATGTGATAAACTATTTTCCTCTGGTATTGACGTTGTTTTATCTTTCAGAAACTAAACAGATTTCCATCACTGAATACGAAACATTGCTTTTATTGGCGGAATAAAAGTCTATCAGAATGTTGTGAACTGAATATTTAGATTGTTGTGCTAAACTATTAATTGTTATCTATTTTTCCTCAGATTCTAGGCGGTGCCGAGGAGTCATCTGCAGTATCTTTGACTACAGTCATGCTACCTGAAAACTGTTTTTTACCATGTAAAAGGGTGTGGTTTAACCTTTCAGTACCCATAAGTTTATCAAACAAGATGCGTGAGGTGTTACAATCGCCATCCTGTGTCTTATATGTCTCTAAGCTTTTCTAGAACATTAATGTCAGTGAATTAACACCTCGGGGTGTTTCTTTATCCAAACCCAAGCCATTGAATAATCCAATGGTTGTTTGTTTTCCGTATAAAGGGTTAAGGCTCGTTCGTCGCAATATTCATTGTTTGGTGGGAAATAGAGTTCCGCAAAATTTGGGAAAATTCCAGCGACCCGCGAAAGTTTGTCGCCTTTCTCGGCGTGACCCGGTTACGGTGGGTAGGAAATTTATGATGAAAACTTTTCTCTATGAATGACAGACCCATAGCCAATTGAACCAAGATACTCTCCATACAGTAACAGTAATGAGTAGTGTTAAAAATTACGTAGGAAAGAGACTGACGTACTTCCGGGCTGAAATAAAAACCTTCGGCTCAGACCGGAAATGAGGCAAAATCATGTGAACAATAGCGCTTTGTCTTCATTCCGATTGTGTTGATGTACTTGACTACTAGTAAGTTATCGGTACTTTATGAAATTGTTGTTTTCCATCGTGACCATGGACTTCAAGATCAAATCGTGTTTAAGAGCTGCGAGATTAGTTATCAGCGAGACATATATGGTTTTAAGAATCAAGACCTCATTGACTTATGTCGAAGTGCTGAGAGTCTGAGCATCGAGTTGGACTCAGATAGTATTTTGAAGTGTACGACTGGCACTCTAAAAGCGAAACTGACAGTACCGGGTAATGGCATAAGCATAAATTAGCTCCTCCTACCCAGCCTGATGTGTCAAATAACTTAAGCCAAATTCTAATGGTTCAAGCATTTGATATCTTATTCCTACCTTGCCTAGTCGAATGCCCTATTTTTGCCTCACTTCGATTTGTAAACTTACTTCCTGCGGTATAACCAGTTGAGTTTGTCCCGAAATCTTGCGGAACTCTATTGACAGAGGATTCAATATAAGAACACAAAATTTCCGAAAATCCCAACGCGGAAGTACATCAGGCGAGTTCCTGCGGCATAGAATCATTAACACTACCCACTACTTATATCTTTGGAGTTCATCTAGGTCAATAGGCTCACAGCCAAGAGTTTTAGACATAAATTGGCTACCCACTGTTACAGGATTAAACCAAGGAATGAGACAAATTTACGACCGAGGCAAGGCGAAAAACATGGGTTCATGGAATTTCCCGAGATACTGTTGTACTCTGGCTGGCTGCGAGGCATTTATATTTTTCCCGTGCAAAATACCCCCCCCCCCCTCTCCCCACTGACATAAATATTATTTAATGTCAGCATTTCCATAAGCCATTTTTGGCCAGATGGGTTACTTCCCTTTGCAGTGCACAAGCGATATAAAACAAGTTCATGAATTGCAAAGAAGAAAAAAAAATATTTTCATTCAGGTTATTTAATTATCAACAAAAAAAAATTACTAATGGAACAAAAGAAGAAAAAAAAATAATTGATGCGGGTAAACTGGAAGAACAGAAAGGAAACAGAGACAGACATGCAGACAATCAGACAGACAGATAGATAGATAGACAGATAGATAGATAGATAGATAGATAGATAGATAGATAGACAGATAGATAGATAGATAGATAGATAGATAGATA
>JBCAUA010020563.1:14370-24662 GCA_038406235.1 Peronia verruculata | reverse complement strand
CCGGAAGACAGAAATCGTCTCTCCTTGCCTTTTTAGGGCTCCATCTCCCCCCCCCCCCCCCAAAAAAAAAAAAAAACTCCGAGAGGTCTTTTATTAAAGAGCTACTGATATAGTTCCATTCATGTTCAAGTCAAAATTATAGTAATTTCTTCTTGTTTTGTTGTTCAATATTCTGTCGTTTTTGTTACCAATGTTGCAGTTTTGTAGGTTATTCAGCTCAGTCCACCTAAATTCCTTCCCACCGCGCCCCACACCCTCTGCTACCACGGATGTAGCATACAAATCCGGCTACTTCACGTTAGCATTACGTAGTGCCCTCCTCTTTCAAAGCCCGAGACAGACGCGGCTTAGGTTCAATACTGTCCGCGTCCCGTTTGACCCGATACCCGTAAATTGAATGGGAAGATAGTAACGCAATTATCGCGGCTGAGGAACAGGGGCTCCGACCCGTGTGTATCCGGCTAGGAGTATCGGGTGAGAACTTTTGCCGAGAGGTCTGAGCAGTTCATTGCTTTACTACCGTACCTAGACTTGATTTACTACCGAGGCTAAAATAAGGAATCCCAGATTGGAGAGAAAATAGATGACTGTGAGGAGAAGAAGACTTGTTAAAAGGCAACGGAAAGGAAAGTCAAGACCATCAAGTCAACGATAAATTACAGAAAGTAAAGAAGTGATGAGAGTTAGAAGAAACCGCGAATAGAAGAAGTACATCAAACATAATGAAGACTGATGTGTCCAGCGACAACAGAGCGCTCATAGAACCTGTATATTTAGGGGATGTACCAATAAACTGGCTATGGTAACTTTCAATATGAAAAGAGCAAACTGGTAGCCATATGGGGTTCAAAGGAAGCCAGTCATTTACGGGAAGAGTATTTAATTCTTACGTTTATTGATAAAACGATAAGAGTGATCTAATAGCTCTGGTGCCACCCAATGCCATTGATCTACCGCCGTCCAATACAGGCTGACACTGTGTGCATTGAGATATGTTGATCAAATAAAGAGGCCAAGAGATGACAAGTCTGAGAGGCTACAGTCTCTGGCATGGCTAAGCTGTTGCAGTGGCGGCCAAAGCTGAAGTGGTCGCCTTCCTGGCTCGGCCAGCTCTCAGTATGGATGAGCGCCTCTCTCACAGCTCTGCCATACTTGCTATGCCATCTTCATGTCATTTCCTGGGCACCAATGTCATAATTATAGAGTGCATCGTTCTGGTCTTGGTTAATGCTATAAATATCAGACATGGATAATGCAAAAATGTTTCTGCAGTGATATGCAATCGTGTTGACGAAATGACGGATGAGGCGTACATACCGACTCAAGCAGGTGGGTTGCTGCTGATTAGTATTTTATTTGAAAAGTCTAGCAAATTCGCAAAGTTGGAAGAGCAAGACTTTGATCAGATGAGTCCTTGAGCATTTCTAAGACCAAAGACATAATAGTCATGATTATTTCACTGGGTCATTCTATCCACTATGAAATCTCTACATTATCATCTCTGCCATCAATAGTGGCGTCTTAGCTCAGTGATTTGAGTTGCAGCCTTTGAAGCAGAGGTCGGTGGTTCGAATCGCAACGGTTGCATGTTGTATCCTTAGGAAAGATACTTAACACACAATTTTCCTCAGCCCACCCATCTGTAAAACGCGTACTTGATGTTTATCGAGGGAAGTACAGTGGCGGTGCACTGCGGCGACAAGGTCTGAAATGGCCAAGCCAATTTCTCCTCTGGGGGTGAAGAGATGGCACTTTTACTTTTTTTCACAACCACCACTGTGATGAACACAGACACTCTCAACCTTTACTCCCTAGCGATTATGTCTGAAGACACAAACGTGGACCCATTTAAAGCCACCGCAAATCAAGTTTTGTAGTTTCTGTTTTACATGGATTTTGGAGTGATGCATGTTGGAAACGTATTGCAGACTTTCTATTCAAATAAAAGTTCTATGGACAGGACCGGTTCTCTGTAAGTCCAAATTAGTATAATAACAAGATGAAAAGAATTAAACATACAATTCCATTATTCTCTCAGAGAACACGGTCGGGGCAAATTTATCATTTCAGACAAATATACCAATCAAAGGAAAATCGTTAATCACCAGCAAAGGTAAGTTTGAAACAGACACGAAATAGATGGATTCATCAAAGAGAGAAAAACTTTTCAATTTTCACAATATCCATCTCTCATAAAAAGAAATTGCATAAAAAAAGACAGCAGCGAGGAACAATTTCATTGGTCTCTGAATGACGAACCCTACCTTACCTCGTACACATATTGAGCGCTCACTTAAACGATATCAAAAAAGAAGAAGACGACGAAGATACCAGCCAACCTCAGGCGTTGCAATTAAACACATTTAAAGGCAATAAAAGTCTTTCCTCAATCACTGCATTATTTCCCACAAAATAGATGTGGAACTTTCCAACTCTTCGCTAAAGATGTTCTCTCAAGTTTTAAAACACTCGTCTTTCATCCTTCAGTTTTCTGTTTCTACGTACTCTTCCAACATTAGCTCGAATGCCCTGGAAACGAGGCATTTTATAACACTTGCACCAAACAACACAGAGATCAGCGCATTTTACATTTGACTGAATTGCCTGGCTGAAAACGTATCTCAGACTGACAACGGGCAGAAAGTTGAAACGATGAACAATTCGTAATGAATCCGTTTTATCAAATAGAACGCAGCTCACAGATGGAAACAAACCGATATAGTGTAGAAATGCCAGCAGCCGTCTTTTTTCCCACAAAAAATCTTACACAATCATTTGGCAGATGCTTGCAATAAAACCCAATCAAGCAACTCCAGTTGTTTGTCGGAGCTGAACTGAATGTCCGAATAAACATTGTTGCTTTTGCTATAAACATCATCATAATGTGTACCATTTTGTAGCTGCCCCAAGTTCAAGCCTTACCACAATTAAACCCAGTACTACCAGTAGAACTAAAATAAAAACATTTATTAAAACATCCTTTAATAGAACAAGATAACCACAACATCCAGTGCATTTGAACCACGAATTGCAATTGCCTTCTTCACACTCTGTCCTGCTGCATTTTATAACTGAAACACCACCATTAATCAGTAGTTATTGCTATTGCAGTAATAGTATTAACATAAATAGTGACACTTGTATTACTACTGGTACTTGTAGTTCCTGCTGCCACTATTGATCTTGTATTACAGGACCATCTAATTACGTGGTAACTATTATAATACAGTTTCACACAGCAATCTTCATTCGCTGATACTTTTCCAGTGCTCTTAGGGCCTTACACCCACAAAACGTATTCATTTGCTTTAGAACATAAATGTTACCTGATAAAAGCACGGAAGTCCTCATGAAAGAATTGACTTATCCTGAAACATTACTCAGATAGCTGGTGGGCGTCTGATCGACGACGTCGATCGATTAAATCTCATCAAAGAGCACTTATCTCACACAAAAGTGTTGCTAACAGCTTTCTCTGCTGAGGAACACAGTCTTCTGAACTTCTCCGCTTGTGTAAAGGTTCATACAAACTGTAACTCTGCATCATTCTAAGAAATCCAGACAAAATGGTATCGGCCTGTCATTGTGAGCAATGTCTAGGAAGATTATCTGGCAAATATTCAATATACAATGTATTTCATGATCAACAGATATCCGGTTTTAATCTTTTCAAGTCTACGTTCCATGGGTTTAGTCGTGAACATTTATCCATCCCGGTATGACTGTCACTGTTTTTCCAAAGCAATGGTTTGAACAAATAACTTCAACGAACAAAAGGCATGAAATTCTTTAAAAATTTCAGTTTTCTCCCGTGAGTAAGAAGGGGACATGTGTTGTTTTTTCTTCTTGATCTTCATGTTTAATTTTGCTTAGTAAACGTAATTTTCCACGATGACATCACTGGTTTTCAATATCTGCAAGAACCAAAAGTATGAGATAGTCCAAAAGCTGACAATAAAAAAATCTCCTTTTCTAGGTTTCAACATGTCAAGCTTAAACAATCCGCTCCGTAAATGGTCATGCCTCTGGCTTCCTGTGAATCAAATTAAACACAAACCTGTCCAAATATTGACAAGAATACTAAGTTTACAGGCAAATACTTCAATGATCAAACTTGTTTCAAATTTTACACATGACTCCTCAATCTGAACTGCTTACGATTGTTCACTCGGTCTTTATCATGATGTCTCCAACATGGGAAAGATAAACGTTTGCTGATAAAAAGCCAAAGTGAAATCAGAAAGTGTCCCCCCAACAGTTGGTTAAACAGTAACGGCAATGACAAAGCGGAAACCCACTGACGAAGACTCGATTACACAAAACAAAGAGTTCGCTCATCTGACTGATAACTATCCCTTGTGACTACAAATTACGGCTAATCGATCAATTCACCTGTGTCACACTGCAGTTTTCTTTCCCAACATGCCAAAAAATGTCTAGATACTACCTACAAAAACGGACACCCAAACAAGTGAAACTAAATAAAGTAGATGTGGATGCAGTGTTTCGCTATTTGAGCTCATTTACTCCCCTTCACTCCGGTCAGGTTAGAGCTATAGAGCGTGTATAGAGCTATATTCCCGTTTACGTATATGATTATATACATAAGTATAAACTATTTCCGCAGTGTACAGTCAAAAGGAAAGATCGATGAACATAAAGGAAAACAAATATTAGAACTATTTAAATATAATTAAATGTGGTATTTCTACATTTTATTTTCTTTATTCAACAGCCGATGTCTTATCTAAAGGACGGCTTGAGCAGAGCCAGGTCAGGAGACTGACGGATGAATCAAAGCGATCAATCGCTCCTGGCCAGGCAAAAGATTGAACAGCCTGAAGAAGAGATATTTTATCCACGTAAGGCCGACATTTTAATCAATGCGAACGGAGAAAGTGTCGCGTTTCCAGGATTACTTGCCCATCCACATTTTACTAGATCACAAAACAGTCGCGACCATCCATCGATTTTACTGGTATAAAAAACAAATTGCTCACTTCCACGGTGGAACAACTTGTCTTCCTTTAAACATTCTCCCACTGTTTTCCTTCCCGTCACGAGTATTCCTTCAGCCATCGGTTTGAGCGAGGGTCCATTAATAATACTAACTCCGGTAAGAACCAGAAATATGAAATAAAACTGATAAAAAGAACGACAAATGGAGGACAGCAATAACACTGAAGACATTACAGCAGCAGAAAGCTTGACACAACCCTAGGGAACTTAAAGAAAATTGCACATAAACTTCTGCTATTATTATTTTCATGAAAACTTCTAGATGATTCAACGAGTTTCATGTCATTCTTGAACACATAGGATACAACACACACACACGTACGCACGCACGCACGCACGCACGCACGCACGAACGAACGAACGAACGAACGAATGAGATTCGAAAATTTGAAAACTTTTTTTTTTTTTTTAAATAATCGTTTTACTGTTTTCATTATATTTTAAATTTATGTATTAAATTTGTTATTTACCTATTTATTTATTTATTTTTTACATTTTTCCCGGGTCCATTTATTTATGTATTTATTCATTTGTGTAGTTTTTCCCATTTTGTGGCCTTTTTATCAAATACCTAAATGCTCGCTGACAGTCTTCGTGTTCTTCAAAACACTTCTATGAAATGATAATGGTGACGGTGATGATGATCACAAACATGGTAATATTATGACGGCGATGACGATAACGATCATAATGTTCGCCAATGCAAGCCGTGAAATTACACGGTTACGGTTTTGTTAAGGTTTTCAATGCCCTGGCGTGGTGGTTATCTGAGCTGTACAAAAAAGCACAATAATGTAAGTTTGCGAGCTCAATATGCTCTGTTTGATTAAATGAAATTACAGAGTGAAAAATGTTGGTACTGCTGACAACTGGCTTTGGTTTTGTTTTTTTTTTAATCACACACTAAGAGGTTCAAAACAAGCCCATTAAAGTTAATGAATACAGATGACCTGCTTTGCCAAGCTCAGTAATCAGTTATAAATTGACAAAAATTTGTCCCACGTCTGTCACATGTAAAATGGCCGACACAAAAAGAACAATACGAGATTCAATTTGATATAAGCTCGTCTTCATCATGTCATTGAAAATCTCAGCGCTCATGTCAGTGAATATTTCAAGGCGGACATCAAATCAGTGGTCTTTTTTTTTTTACGTTTCGTGGTAAATTTCTTACTTCTACGCTGCTTCATCGTTCTCTACTGACCGGTTTGGAAAAGATTGAGTTCATTGCGTAGTGCTAAATATTATTCGATCAAAATACTGATGCTCATTCTCACGAATGACAAGGCCAACAGAATTTTCAAATAATAATTGTGTAATACACGAGATAAAGAGGTTTCGTATTATTTAAAGGTTACAAGAGATTGCATCACTATCTCCCGTTGATGTTCATATTAATAATGAAGGTCACTACAACTGTTACATTTCGCTAAAATAAAAATAAAAAAGTTCAATATTTTGAGATAAAGAAGAAGTGCCAATTTCGACACGGGAAAACTTTCGAATCAATGTAGGGACAACAAATTTTTCCAAACTGCTTACTGCACAAGAAAATCTTTCACACGCAAGAAAAACAGGAGCTCTCAAACCTAGAGGTAACAAGGCTTTGCAAACTCCAGTATAATAAAGACCTTCCAAATCTTTCATTTCGTTAACCGACAGTGCTAGTGCAGAGTACACTCTCCACAACTCAGATTCTGAGCCAATTTTCTCAAGCCTCCCTACTTCTTCTCTTTTGCTTTTTCGCTCACGTTTGTGGTTGAGTTATGGTTTCTAATTGGACCTTTTCGAACTGGTGACACAGTGAATCGTCACCTAATTTTTTTCCCCCTCTCTATAGTCCTTCGCTTCTCTGTGTAGAAACCACAGAAAGGAGGCCATAGTCATCTGCATTTACAACAGATTTGTCTAGTAGATGCTTTTATTATCACTGGTATCTCGGATAGTAGAGAGCTTGAGGCTTAGGAGAGGCAAAATAAGCAGAGATACGTAATTCTATTAGAGGTATGGGAAGTGGAAACGAGAATATCCGAAGGGGAGAAGAGAAGAAAATGGGAAAACGACAGATAAAAAAAAAAAGGAAGAAAAAAGAACAGACAGGATAAAAGAACTAAAAAAAAAAAAACTCAGACAGATAGACATAAAAATGCAGACAGGCATTCGACAGACAGGAAGACAGAACTATAGAAAAAAAAACAACTAATAAGTAAAGAAAGAAAGAAAGAATGAAAGTAAGAATGAAAGAAAGAAAGAAAGAAGGAAAGAAAGAAAGAAGACAAGAAGGAAAAGAAGAAGAAGAAAAGATATATGAAAAGATGAAAAGTGATTAAAAAAAAAAAAAAAGACGTCTAAACGGGTAACCCAGATAGTCTGAAGTAATCAAAACGGAAAGAGAGAAAAATCAAGAAATAATAGTAATAATAATATAATAATGATAATAATAATAAACAGAAGAAGACAAGGAAATGGACGGACTTGCAGATCAGCAGCTGGACACAGACTAGCCCGCTGGTCTCCGGCTCTAGACAGTGACAATTTGAGATGTCAGCTTAAACTGACGTCTGGCTGGGCACAGCGTATAGGGTTCTCACGCTCTTTTTATTATATCAAGACTGTTGCGGTTTTTAGACAGACGATATACAAACATCCCGCAGTGAAGCCAAAAGAAAATGTATGCAACAGATAGCGGCTGTCCATCTGTACTTCAAACCAGATAAAAAAAAAAAACAAAAACACTATTATTATGACGAATATAACGACAACTCGAAACCCGCAATAATATACAAAACGTGTGACATGCTCCATATCACTGAGTGATATAATTTGAGCGCTCTATCTATATATCAAGCAAAGTGAGAATATAACGACAACTCGAAACCCGCAATAATATACAAAATGTTTGACATGCTCCATATCACTGAGTGATATAATTTGAGCGCTCTAGCAAAGTGAAGTGAAAAAAAAAAAAAAAAAGCAAATATCATATTGAAGCTCTGACAGCTCTCGATCTTGGGCGCCCAAATATGAGGCCTGACTCTTAGATTTTTATATCTTTAGATTTAATATCACTACTAGACATCTGATGACATTCGTGTGAGCTTTTCAAATATAAAATACAGCTTAGGACAGCCCGACATTGCCCTGCGACGAAAGTATGTGGCAAACGTGGGTATCTTGCACTTTGTATTCTGGATGATATATTTTATCTTCTCAAGAAACAAAAAACACACAAAAAAAGTCACATTTTTGTTTATTTTATTTATTAAAATTATTATTATTATTATTTTATTTTAGGTTTATTTTATTCTTATTTCTTTTATTTCATTTTGTTTCACTTTGTTTATTTTTATTTCTTTTTATTTCATATTATTATTATTATTATTTTATATTTTATATGTTTAACTTTATTTTATTTATCTTCTTCCTCTTCAGGCCCTTGACTGCCGAGGTGACCCGTCTCCATCGCTGTGTGTCAGCGAATGCCGACTGCAGTTGGTGTGTTTGGAGTCCAGTCCACTCTTAAATCTTTGATGAAAATGCCAGTTCTTTCTCTGCTTCCTCTTCCACCCTATATGGTGCCTTGCATTATAATTTTCGACAGGCTTCAATGTCGTGTATTGCGCCCGAACCACAATCATTTTTGTCTCTTCACAATCGACGGGAGAGGTTCCTGAGGTTCAGCAAAGCCTTCGATTCTGCTACATACATAGTCACTGGTTCTGTGTTCAGTCCAGGAGATCTGGAGGAGCTTCCTGAGGCATTGTTTTCGAAAGCCTGAATTTTCTGCAAACCGTGAGTGTCCATGTCTCGCAACCATACAACACGATCAAGACCACCAGGGACTTGTACAGTTTGAGCTTTGTGGAGAGACAGATACTGCTCTTCCATTATCCTGTTTAGTTTGTTCATGGCGGAGGTGGCTGCGCCAATACGGGTTTTTATTTCTGCTCTGCAGCTCCCATCTTTAGTTAAGGTTGCTCCCAGATAACTGAATTTCTCGACATCCTCTAGCAGTGATCCTTTCATGTAAATATTGGCATGATCCATGTTCTCACTGTTCACCATGGTCTTGAACTTCTCTGTGCTGATTTCCACTCCAGAGGCCCCCGCTTTGTCACAAGCCTGTCTGTAAAATCGTGGAGTTCTTTATTTGTGTCTCCCATCAAATCTTTATCATCGGCAAAGCGGAGATTGCACATTTGTCTGTCTCCTATGGAGATCGTTGACACATGATTTTTCAATGCTTCCTCTATTATCCTCTCTAGGAAGAGGTTGAACAGTACCGGAGAGAGGATACAGACTTGCCTTACACTCACCGTTGACCTGAAGAACTCTGCGAGCTGGTTGTTAAGTAACACGACATACAAAGTCAGAAGACCAGGAGTGCATAATCTCTGCAAACTTTCCCACAGTTTCATGATAATTTATTGAACCGACTATCTATCATAAAGGAATAGTCTAGAATGGCCCAACGATCGTAAACAATTTCGGTACCTATTCATTATTTACGGAAAAGCAGTGGTTTCTGTCGTAACATTTAACCAAGTCACACTGGCATCTGATAAAAAATACATAATATACGTGTCAATTTTCACGAACGGATGAGGCGAAGTTTTAAAATGGAGAAAGGAGGGCAACAATTTTGACCGTCAAGCTCAACTACTGTTATATTTTGATGCACAAACTGACAAAATTAATTCTTTCAGAAGCCAGACACTTAAAAAAAAAAAAAAAATGAACAAAATTGAATAAAAAAGATGCCATGGATCTAAAACATAGCATGCTATCTTGATATATATTTTTTTCCTTCTTAGTTAGGTGAATGGGGAGAAGGGCAAGATGGAGGGAAAAAGTTAAACACAAATTAAGTTACAACACTAAAATAAAAGTAGTTCTACTTTTACCCACTATATATAACTGATATTTCGCAGTAGCCGACAAACATGACGACTATTTTGTAATATACTAGGACATTGTCTCCGTGTGAAGATATGTGCATGTCTATATGGCGTGTGAAAACGCCTATGGTGCCAAATCGATATTTTCTTTTTCTTACTTATGTTATGCAACCTGGCCCCAGGTTTGGAAGGCTAGCCCTGTGCCTTCATTGTCATTAAAATACTGAACAGGTTTTCAAAACTTCAGTTTGATCACTAACCGTTTTTACATTTTATTTTTTGCGTTTTTGGCCACATAGTGTGAGAAAACAGCGCACGCGGGGGGGGGGGGGGGGTCCTGAAATTGGGTTTTTCTACAAAAACAAAAAACAAACA
>JBCAUA010020552.1:0-12729 GCA_038406235.1 Peronia verruculata | reverse complement strand
GAAAAGAGCTTTAAATAGATTATGATGTCATGGGGTTATTTCCCTATTGTGAGGCAAGGTGCTTCCTCAAAAGGTAGTCATTTTGGGAACAAAATTTCACAAAATTTGGCGAATTTTCGGCATTACATAACATTTTCAAAAAATTTTTAAAAGTACTTAGAATCACTTTTAACCTTTAAGCTTTCATTTATAGGTGGAGAAATGGTTAAACTACAATATTATATCAAGAACTCATTTTCGACCGCGAAGTGATATTTTGACTTAAAAGGCCTGGAACTAAAAATAGAGTTCTCCGACTTATACCGGGTTTTCTCAGGCACGCTCACATATTCTTCAATCATAAAATGTTAAGATTACAGTGTTTGGGCATTTTAGAAACTTATGAAATATTAGGACAACTTGTGTATGGGCTGTATTTTAGCTTTTTAGTGGATAGCTTTTGTTTGAGGAGAAATATTTCAACACACTTGAAATATTTTAAAGTGAAGTTAAACATTTGAAATGAAAAAAAAAGAGCTGCCAAAGGCACTCACAAAGAAGAGCTGATTATCACAAATAGTGCTGCCATGTTTAGTATTTATGTTTCATTTTTGCCTCACATATCCTGCAGACATTACTCCCAATGCTTGTCAATAAACTAGGAGATCCAGTGATCAAGTCAAAGGCAACCTATCTGCTTTTAAAATTAGGTAAGCTGTTATATAATTGTTTTCTTGATTTTCCAGTGGTTTATTTGTTGATGAAAATACTGTTCATTATTTATGAACATGTTTTATGATATGTGTGCTTTATGTTATAAAATGCCTTATCAGTTTTTTCTTAACTCACTGTCTACAATTTGAACCATTGTGGTTAGAAAATTTGTTTACAGCCGACGACCTCTCATGCCACTCTGGTTTGAACAAGTTTATAATTATAATCCTGCTCTCTCAGGGACTGGAACAAAGAAAAATTAGAGGTAGTCAGTGATTTATAGCCAAAGAATTCATATGAAATTGTTGGTGGAAGTCCAGCGTTTTTGTCATGAAATACATGTTCAGCAAAATTATGATGTAGACCTTAATGGCAATATAAGGGGAGTGTTTTGTCACTTTCTGTTATTTGGAATATAATTTATTGGGCAAAGGATGAAAATACTTTGAGCAGACCTTCTCTTTGACATTTCATCAGCTAAATGCCAAAGAGGCAAATATGTAGCAACCCCTGAATGACAAAAAAGGGCAAACCCTTACCTTCTCTACATGACAGGGGCAAATTGGTGTATAAATGATCATACTCATTCACCCCGTTGTCAAGCAGAAAAGATAAGAGTTCACCTTTTTGTCGTACAAGAGTTGTTACCTGTTCACCTCTTTGTTGCACAGGCAACAATTTCTTGGGTTAGAAAATATCTGCAGCATTCCTTGGTAGGTAAGTCTTTTTTAGAATTTTTTTTATTCTTGCTTATTATATGTCTAGAGTCAACGTGCTGATTTTACCTTTAATTGCCACCCCCCCCCCTCATGAAAGTACAATATAGTGCTTAGAGAAGTGATTTTACATAGATTCTGTGTGATAAGCAAGAACTTGATCACTACAGGCAGTATTAAAATCTATTTATGGATGATTACTTCACTATATTTCAGTTGAAGAGCACCCAAATATGAAGTCAGTGATAGTGAGAGAAGTGCAGCAACTTTTACACAGACCAAACATTTCACAGCGTGCACAGTGAGTAGGGCTTTTTTTTTTTTTAAAATTGTTACCAAGAATTTTTGTGTTTTTTAAATTTTTTTTTCCAAGAGATTTTAATCAGGAGCGATTCACAGGCTGTAAGTGTAAGGCCTCAGGATCATTTATGAGATCATCACAGTTTGCTCACATTTACACAGGTGATTATTTTCTTATGTTATATATCTTGCGACCAGGGCAAATAAATCGGAAGTTGCGCCAGGCAATGAAGATATACCGGCATTTTTGGCCGTTTTTAACTATTTTCTAAGATACTAAATTTTTTTTTGTTTTTGTTTTCACAAAACGACAATTTAACCTTTTTTAATCTGAAAAAAGAAATATTTTGGTATTATGGTTGGAAGATAGTTAAAAATGGCTGTAACTTGTACTCACCCAGCACAACTTCTGACTCATTTGCCTTGGGCGCAAGACATATATGTTGTCTTGCAATCTGAATTTGTCAAGTTGTATATTGTTGAATTTACATTTTTAATTCTGAGTTGGAGCAGAAATATTTGGTTATGTGTTACAGGTTCCCATTTAAGTGCTGATTTACGGAGAAAAAAGTACATAGCCTTTCAGAAAATTTTGTTCATTTCTCAACTATAATTTTTTTTTTCTATCTTTGCACAGATATTATGCCATTTGCTACCTGAGCCAACTGCGCTTGAGTCAAGAGCAGGGTGACTTGGCCTCCCAGCTGGTACAAATCTACTTTTACTTTTTTCAGGTAAGTAGACATAGTTATGCTTGTAACACTTGATGTGGGAGAGGGGTGGTGGGATCACCACATGGTGGAGTGTCTACAATATAATCCGTTGTCTGTCATCGTTGTGCATTAGAGTCATGCAGGGGTGGGAGGGGGGCTCTGCATGGTGGAATACCTACAATAACCCTTCATCTGGCTGTTGTGTATTAGACTAAATCATCAGGAGAAATCAAACAAACAACTCACAGAGAGCAGGGTAAGGGGGTAACCCAAGCTAGAGCCATAAGGTCAAGGCTTGAGATTCTGGAGGCGTGGCTTTTCTTGGGGTGAAATTGAAATACTGATAAAGAAAGTATAGGGTAAAGGAGAATTACATTATTTATCTCCACTGGAAGTGAACAAGTTGATGTAATGATGACAATGATGATTGTATTAACCGCTCAGGCCTGAGTTTGGGCAAAACTCCTGCAAGTCCTTTCAAGTTATTGTGGAATACAACTGGAGGATGCTTTGACCAGCAGTGTTACTTTCTTTAATGAGTTTTTTTTTCTACTTCTTGTCAATGCAATCAAAAGATTGATAACAAAATAATTTGATAACATTCCAGTAAAGAGAAAACATGTTTCTTTTACCATAAATTTTTCAGAATTTTGCATGATGTAAGTTTCAGACAAAGAACGTAAGTGATTTTTTTTCTTCTTTGCACTGATTGTTCAATATTTTTGTATCTGTCAGAGGGAAATAGTAAGGCTGATCAAAACAACCTCCATTTTTAAAACGTTCTAGAAGATATGGAGATTAGCTGCGTGATAGGCTCACTGGGTTGTTTTTGCACATGGTAGTATAGTCATCAGTAACAAGCTCATCACAGTTCAGAGGCCATTCTGGAATTTTCTAGCAAAATCATTAGAATTACCTTAATTAAGTCAAATACAGCAAATTTGGGGGGGAAAAAATCCATTTCAAATACTTCAAATCTTAGCTACAAGTTCCTAGTCAAAGAGTTTTTTTTTTTTTTTCATGATGGATTAAGGAACCAAAAAAAAAGAAATAGAAGACATGTACAGTCACAGTTGATTCATAGCATGTGGTGTGCTCTGTCTTACTCGTGACTTGATGTATAAATGAGACTGGTTAACTTGAAAAACCAAGAGTTGCCAGCCTGCTTCATGCAGCTTGTAATCGATAGGACAAGTCTACATAATAATAAATCTCAACACCATACCGAATGAGGAACTTTGATTTTAAAATGTATAATGTGCTAAATTTTTTGGTTTTGGACATTATGATTCTGGTATTCCTAATCACCACCATGATAAAACATGATTGTAAGGCTGATGTTTTTGATTGCTGTATTTCAGACATTCATGAAGAAGGGTGAAATAGACAGCAAAATGATGAGTGCACTCCTGACAGGCGTCAACAGAGCTTATGTCTTTGCTAAAGGTTAGTGATGCTGTTGTGATTTTGGTCCTCTTGGAACTGGAATTGTTGTTACTATTGTTGCACAATGGTTTCTGCCTCAGGAAATCAAATTTCCAACTTTTTGGTCATCGCAGACTTTTCTGCTTTTGGTCAATTAACTGCTGACTTTTGCTGAACCACTAGTGGATTCTTGTTTAATAATTTTTAATGTGATACAAGTCTGGCATAATAGCAGTGAAATCATAGGCACGATTTTAGGCATGCTCATGATGAGAGCTTAACTGTTAGGTCACTATTTGAAGTTCGAGTTTGAAATTTGTAGCATTTAGTTCCTCACCTGTGGAATACCTGCAGTTGAATGGTCAGGTGAGAGTTGATAATGGAAAGATACTACATCGAAGTGTTGACAACAGCAAACATGCCCATGGTCCTAGAAAGATACCTAGTTCCTGCAATAACATGTGTATTTCTCTGTGCATTAAAGGCCTAGTTTATGTATACAGATATATATAACTGGATGCACCTGACCAACCTGATGAATTATAATGGGGAGGGGCAAAATTTCCCAACCCTATTATTTTATTTTAATTTGAAGCAAACATTCCATTCTTAAATGCAAAGAAAGTTGTTGTTGAAAAACATCTAGGTAGTCATGGAAAAAGAAGGCTTTAAATCTCTGATATCTGACTGTAACATTTTTTGGAAAATGTAATGTAATGTGCACTTTTTGAATAAGAAAGCTCAAGATACAAACATATTGAACATCTGTTCAGGTTTAGTTTAATGCTTTACTTTAATAGCCAAGTGGATGAACTTAATAGAAACCCCACGTCAGAATTGACTGGCAGAATGTATTATGTGTTTTTTATTTCAATGTTATGTCTGCAGAAAAGAAAGAAGAGATTGCTGAGCAGATGGAGTCACTGTACAAAATTATTCCATCTGTCAACTTCCACACAAGTGTTCAGGCTTTGATGTTGCTGCATCAAGTAATGGATGCAAAGTGAGACGTGTGGGATTTTTGTCAACTCTTTTGCTCATTTTAAAGTTCACTTATTTTTTATTTTATTTTTTTTGTATGATAAATACTAAACTCCAAGTTCTACATTTCCTAACATACACCTTATCTCTATACTTAGCTCAATTCAAAGGTTTTTTTTTTTGTTTTGTTTTTTTTTTTTTAAATCATAATCTCATGCTGTCATAATAGCCAAATTAAACTTCTCTTTTGTAGTAATGTGGCTACTTTTTATAACAAAGTATTTTCTGCTTTCAGTAGTGCAGATTTCATATGATATTTAGCCAGGAAGACATTTGGGGATCACAAAGATCATTATGAAGAAATTGTCAGTCTTTGAATTTGACAGTTGTGAGAACTGAAGAAATTGCATTGGTCAGGGGAACATTGGTATTTAGGGAGTCAGTCCTCAACGTCAAATATTTACTCTTTTACATTTCAGCACTAATGCCTCGGATCGTTTTTATATGTGTCTCTATCGTAAACTGGCTGACCCAGCCTTGAAAAATTCTTCCAAGCAGGCAATATTCATGAACCTGCTCTTCAAGAGCATGAAATCTGATGTTGTGGATAGAAGGATCAAGGTGAGACTTTTCATGTTTCTCAAGAATACTTGGGCACTAAACTTCTTCAAGTATTGTTGAACTTTTTGCTTTCTTTTGTAGGATAGCTTATTGGTCATCTTCAACTTTCTCTTTGCTGGCAGTGGATTTAAAAAAAAAACTTCTTATGGTAAAGGTACTTATAATTTTAGTACAATTAAAAAAAAAAAGTGATCCATTACAATGTGAATAGAGTGACAGATATAAAATATTTTTTAATTGCAGAAATCGAAAGTGCATCAATTTTGAAACAAGGCAGTATTGGTCTTATCCTCAATATCTAAATATTACTTCATTAAAATCAGGTTTTTTGTCAGGTAGGCATGTAGATTTATGCATTCGACCGTTCATGCAAACTTAATTTTCTCGGAATGTTGGTCACTGCTGAGGGGTCCCCCTTTGTCACTTTAAACTGAAATGTCTCTGGCTGGAATAAAATTAGTTCAAAAACTTTTTTCACCATCGGAAAGGGTATGAAATAAGCTTTCACATGATTCTTTTCACTTTCAGGCCTTTGTTAAAAGAGTTTTGCAGATCTACTCCCAGCAGCCACCTCAGATTATATGTGGCATCTTAATACTTTTGTCACAGGTGAGTCAATGAGAGAAACAGTGATCTATGTTTTTAAAGATAACAGGCATACAAGTCCATAATTGTTATTGTCATCTAGGTATAGAAGAGAGGGAGAGAGAGGAATTCAAATTTGATTTTTCTTGTCATTTAATGTCTAATTCTGAAATGGTGGTTGTAAAAAAAATAAAGAAACAAGATCAGTCATCTTACAGAAGTAATTAATTTTATTCAGTAACTTTGGAAAAAAAAGTTATTGTATAATTTTGAGATTCATTAAGAGTTATTTTGTAATTTGTGATTTGTTTTTTTTAAATGGATGTAAGAATCAAAGAAATACTTGAATTTTTATTACTTTATTGTATAGGTTTATTTCGTTGTTTGCTTTAATGTTATTAATTTCTTTTCCCCCCACCCCCATTTCAGATATTGAAAGACAAACCAGGACTTCTGGAAGTGAAACATGCCTCAGAGGTAATCTACAGCATACAGCAGTGTTTGAAAAAGAGCCGCTTTTGACTTTCCCCCTTCATTGGCACTAATAGCTTTTTAGCATGTAGAGTAGAGTAATAGTGCTGAATTTCAGTGACTTATAGGTATTGAATTTCAGTGACCTTATGCTTTTATATGGCCCCTGTAAGTCTCTAAACACGTAAGTAGGGAAACTTGGGTCATGGCGTTTTTGGCTTTATTAAACTAGTATGGGTTTCCCCCATCTCCTCTCTAAATTTTAAATCCATGGAAAAAATGCAAGTTACACTGTTGTCACATGGATTAAATACGTGATTCACAATTTCACGTCAATTTATTCAGTTTTTTGTCCCTCCTGTAAAATTCACCGCTATGAACTTCAATGTTTAGAAACTTATAGGGACGATATGGTGATTTGATAGTGATCTTCCTATTTCTTTGTATAAAATATTGAAACTTCCTTAATTATTGTGTTGTGATGCATAGGTTATGTGAGCTCAACATTAACTTAACTAACTACCCTTGAATTACTGATATATTTGTTGTTTTTATCCAATAAGGTTATGGTCGATGTGAATTAGTTTGCAGGAGTGAAATGAAGATACTGATGCATACATCATAATAATGAAATAAAGCACAACGCGAAACATCTGTTGCCTTATCTTTTTTTTTTTTCACAGGACATCTGGGGAGATGATGATGAGGAAGAAAAGTTTGTGGACATTCCTTTGCCTCCAGAATTTGATATCCTAGTGACCAATAGAGAGCTGAGTGATCAGGAAGATGTGGAAGACCAGAGCCACGTTGTGATAGAGAGAAAGGAGGAGAAGGAAGAAGGCGATGACAAGAGAGAGGAATTGCCTCGGAGTGGTGGGAGTTCCTGGGTACATAGAAAAAACTTGGCCAGTACAGGTAAAAAAGAATTGTATAGCAGTTAATATTATTTACCCCTGTAACATTTTGTTCCATATGTTCTTCTCACTTTGTTAAATTATCAGTTAGAAATCCAGCTTTGTGGTTATCTGTTATGTGCTTTTTATTTTCAGCAGTTGCGCTGGTAATTAATATATTTTTTTTTTAAACCTTCCTGATGAAATTTTCTGACTTTATTTTTTTTGTGAAAACTATTTGCCAGATTGGAAATATTTATTTGTTTTCTACATTACTATTGTCAATGAATTTCAGGACACTATCTTATTCCAGAGGAATTTAAACTGTTTGCTGTGATGGGGCTTAATTGGACAGAGAAAGTCATCATGTACAATTTGTTATCAGTCAAGGAAAGATGGAATCTTTTGCCTCACCAAACAAATCCTCTTAAGATTTTGTTTTGTCATTAACAAAGACTGGTATATGATATTGTACTCATAAACCTTTGAGGGTTTGTTTTTTTTTTCCCCTGTTTTTACCTGTTATGAAAGGATGCTTTGCCCAGCCAGATTTTTCTGAAATGAAGATAATTTTGATCCCCCTATCATTTGCACAGGTCGTTCATCAGAGTATGATCCCCTGAACAGAAATCCATTGTATGCCAGAGCAGAGCTGGACTGTCTGTGGGAACTGGAGCAATTAACCAAACACTATCACCCCACCGTCAGACTGTATGCCAGCACTTTATTGCAGGTAAAACATTCTGTCAGTGTTTGTTTCATTGCTAGTTAAAGACACATATAGAATGTAACATAGATTGACCTGAGATAACCTTCATCAGGAGGTTGAAAGAGGTATATAGAACATTACCAGGAGGTAACTCTCTGTCATGCACCAATTGTTGGCAAACCCTTTACTTCAGGTACCAGAATAGCATTCCCTCCTTGTTTTTTTTCACTTGCCAGCTTATTTTTTAAAGTTATTTATCTCCTGCATCTTTTTTTTTTTTTTCCCACTGTGCCTTGGTGTGTGAGAGAATTTTTAGCCAGATGTTGAGAACCAGAGTCTAAATGGTCACTGAGATTTGCTTGTAAGGAATGGGTTTGTAAACTCAATGTGATGAGAGGCTCAGCCATATTTTAGTTGAAATCACATTTTGAGCAATAACACCAACCTACTTGTCTTTGACTGAAAATACAGGGTGGTTTGACAGGTATCTCAAACATAAGTAAAATAGAAAAAAACACACCAGAAGAGCAAGAGTTTCACCTTTGATTTAACCCATTGCTAGTCCACTGCTCTTGTCATACCAGCAGTTTAGTTTATGGCCTCTTTACGCCTTTCAATACTGGGAGGTGGTCATCTCGTTAAATATCTGTAATGGATCATTTTATTAGCTGTGATAGATTTAGAGCTGAAAAGATGCCATGCATGTTCTTGACCATGGAAAATTACTGAGTTAATTGTAAGGAAATTTGTCTTACAGGTTTAGTAATGTACTTGCCAATAACATTTATTCGGTCATTTTGATATTTCGTGGTAAAAATGGGAGGGCAAGTCAAATGAAATGCCCAGTTGATTAAAAACAGAGACAGAGGATCAAACTTTTAATTCCAGCATAAATTGCAAATGCTGTGTTTTATTTACAATGTGTGGTGTTCAAAATAAGTGATAACTAGGGATTAAACATTAACTGAGGACAGGAGATAATTGATTTATAAATGGTGTGATCATTTTCCGTGGGAATCAGCCTTTTCATACAAACATAGTTTCTTTTTTCATTGTGATGCCCTGATTATTTGCAAGAGTGTCATTAGCTGGATAAAACATTCATGGATTCATAAATGTCTTATTGCTACCATTTTTTATCTTCATTTTTCCAGGGCAAACCTATTGAATATGATGGTGATCCACTGAAGGATTTTACTCTTATTCGTTTTCTTGATCGCTTCGTGTATAAAAATCCAAAAAAGGATTTGGGTAAGTTGACTCACATTGTTCAAGTTTCAACATTATGGCTGCTGTACTTTGTTTCATGTCTAGTCCTGCAGATTTTACACAGCATTAGACTTGTTGAATCCAAAGTCAATATTATCATCTTTTGGGGTCATCAGTTTCGGCTGTCACCTTATATTTGAATAGTTGATAGATGGATTGGAATATTGAGGAATGAATATATAGGGATTTTGGCTTTATGACTCTTCTTTATACGTGTGTCACTTTGACATATGCATAACAAGGATAGTTGCATCCTCTGGATTTTCAGTCACCTTATCCCTGTACAGAACCATAAATTCAGTCAACAAATTAGTGAGGTTCACTTCCTAGCACAAAAGATTTATGTCATTGTGTTGCACTTGAGAGCAAAATGCGGTGAGATGTTTCATGTAAAGGGACTTAAATGTGTATACAGCCAGTATAGCAACTATTTTATATTTACTTCCCTTATAGAGGTTTAAAGTATAAACAACACAATAAAATTGATATTAGGAATTGAACTGTATATTGCTTTTTAATTGATTTTGTGCAGATCGGGTTGTTTCAGGATATGTGCTGCTACAACATATTTGATAAAAGGTAGAGAGGGTGGAGATTTTTTTTTTTTTGGTCTGTTTTCATCTGAGTACTTCAGATAACTGGAAGTCATATGTCTTTCAGATAAAAAGAGTTCTGGTTTATGGCAGTCCAATAAAAAGGGTCTAAAAGGAGCTCGAGCCATCCCTGTCAATTCTAAAGAATTCCTTGAAATGGGAGAGGAAGATGTGCCAGAGGATGACAGATTCTTCTACAGGTTGGTGACTCCATGACTGCTGTTTTCCTTGCTGCCATGGCTTTGACTAAACATTTTATCAGAGTGAAGAGAAGTTATTATTTTCTGAGGGATATTTTGCAGTACTGAATCTTGCTTTTTTGACTCCCACATGAAGTGGGTATTTTGCTCACAATTTCTCGTTTTAATTTGTTGATTTTTGATACATATGTATCAATACATGTATTGTGAATGTCTCTTTTTTTGATGGGAATAAACTGGCAAATAAGAATTCCCAAATTATCAAGAATTTACCAAACATATTACAGTGTATAATAATATCCTACAATGCTGTGTATTTTAATTATTAACATTTATATTAAAATATGTTTTGTAAACTATACTTAACATTTTTTTTTTTTTCACATTTTCTGTGAGAGCTGGTTTGCAATTTTTTGTGTGTATTTTTTTAAATATTTTTTTTATTTTGCTTCCCTTATATACCAATTTATTTCCAATAATCTTACTCCAGGAGGTATTTCAGGTGCAATCATCAGGGATGTCAAATTTCCTACTTTAGTAGGATTTCCTACTTTTTGGTTGTCAGTAATTTCTCATTTGGCCCCAAATTCGGTATTATTTACGATTAAAATACTTCAGTTCTATGTTGCCAAAGAGTATGCCAGGAACTATTCTTACTTTTTCATGTAGACAGATTGACATCCCTGAATCATGTTTTTTATTCTTTCTGGGCCATGTATCCAGATACTTCACAGAGAGAGCCAGAAGGAGAGGAGAGGATGCCAGTGATGCTGACAGTGATGCAGGCAGTGTTGGGGATGCTGAGTTTGATCAGTTTTTAGGTGAGCATCATAGTCAGCATATCAGCACCTTAATGACCAGATTTTTTCTCTCCATGATTTAGTGCTTCAGGACGTAGATGAGAATTCTCATTTCATATTATTACTAGACTAGTGAAACATTTCTGAAACCAAAAACAGCTTTTCCATTTCTTTTCTTATTTGAAATTGGTGTTTTCCGTTCGTAGCTTGAATTGTATGATTGTTGTGAGGTGAAAACAAAACAACACTTTTTTTAAGGATTGAAGAAGTGATGAGGGGAGCCAATTAATTCAGATATTTGTCCCAGACTATAGCAATTCTGATCTGGAAAAATTCAGATCTACATCCCGATTGTTAGGTCTGTAAATCAGTACTATTTGTGTCCTCAAACATACACCAAGCCCATCTTGCATCCTTCTGTAATGGATACTTTCTCCCTCTGTGTTCTTCAGTATTAGATAATAGTTTTATTATATATTTAAATTGTAACATGCTCATTTAGCCTTTCTAGTGGGTTACTGCTCTGTCAAATTGACATATTTGACATGTCAGAAATAGTCATCTGATGTCACAGTTCTGTTTTTGATCTGCCTTTTTTTTTTTTTTATATCGCTCTTTGCTGTTAGAGTGTTAGCTGAAGCTGCAAGTTTGTTGGAATGTTCTTGCCTTGTGAATGATTTAAAAGTGTGTGCACATTACCGAATGGTTGATACCTGTATATATATGAATACATGGTAAGAGGTATTTCATCTGTCTGTGTCGTTTTTCTTCTATAGTAATAATATCAATTTTATTTTATACATTGCATCCTCCTTTTTTAAAATTATTTGCAGATAAATTTGAGACATATGCAGACCGAGATGATATAGCTGACATGGACCTAGACTTTGCATGGTAAGTATTAGCATGATCTGGTTATTACAGCAGAGCAATGACAGCCATAATCTAATTTCCCTCTGAAATTCTGTTCAAAATGACAAGAAAAGATAAAAAATTTATAAAGTATGTGAAATTTGTCACCCTTCATAATATGGGCTATTACGTTAGCATTTCATGTTAAAATTTAAATCATTAGAATTTTTTATATTATACTTCATACTCCTGGTGTTAAGCTGTCAGATAATGTCTTTATCTGCTACACGAAGCCTCAATGTATAACATACTCTATGGTTTCTCTGTTTCCAGGGACAAGAGCAAAACAAGATCTCAGAAGAAAAAGAAGGGAAAGGAGAAGCATGAGGAAGAAGAAATAGAAGAGTCTGAGGGTGAAGATGGTGAGGACGATGATGAAGATGATCTTGACCTAGGGGATGATGAGCTGGCAGCGGAGTTTCAGCAAGAGATGGGTGAAATAGATTCAGGAGAAGAGTCAGGTAATAACATATGATATTACAGGAATGATATGGTGTCACTGGGATGAGATTGAAACCTTAAAATATTCTCAGATGGACGGCTTAGTTAGGGCAGCTTAAGATACTATCAGAGAGACCAGTTTTGAAAATGGCACTGGTTATTTTTGCAGGCTTCTTTGATGAAGGTCAGGAAAGTTTATCATGTCGATAAGCATCATAAGTTTTTTCTGTCATAGCAAAATGTTTTCGTCTGTTTTTGATCTGGCTTGTGCTGAAAACATGATGGCAATTTGTTCGTTATTTTGAAAATGTTGTTTTGTGAATGTATTGCTAGAGTGAGCACCATATTTTTGCAGTGTCTCTCCACTGCCCATTGTGGGTGGTACTCTGATAGTCCCCTTCCCCCCC
>JBCAUA010020541.1:0-12730 GCA_038406235.1 Peronia verruculata | reverse complement strand
CAGGTTTGAATGGGTACCCGACTATAGACAGTGATTGATATTGTTAGACTGATAAGGATTTGAGCGCCTAACAGGCAACCGCCTTGTATGCTTCTGGCCCAGGATTGTAAAGCGCTTAGAGCCTGTAATTACTGGGATAAGTGCTATATAAACACTCTCTATTATTATTATTATATTTTTAATATTCTTATCAAAATTTATGAGTATTTGAATAAATTCTATATGTATATATGTATATCTTGCCAAAAGCCTAATCCTTATTCTATTCCTTATTCCTAGATCTAACCCTAATTCATAAACTTGTCCTGATGTGGAAGTTCTTCCTTAGGAGTCGAGAATCTACAAGCTTACGAGCAAACAAATTAAGCGATTTTTTTTTTCTTTTTGTTTTGTTTTGTTTTCTTAAGCCTTCAATCATAAGAAGGTGGGATTATCTCTGCTTTAAGAGGCTGCCTGTTTTTGCTGAAAATTTTTGTGGGTAGAAATTTGGAATTTAAAAAATTTTGCCCACACCATGGCACTTTGCCTACTCTTCATTGGTTTTGAATTGCCAGGGATTCTTTAATATGCATAACATACACTTGGGACCTCCAAAATATATTCACCCTTATCCAAGAGGGCTAGACATCAGCCTTCACTACTCAGAGGGAGCCAGGGAACCGCTGAGTCACTGAAAAAATGCAGGTTTTTACTCTTTGTGTCCTTCCATCCCCCAATGGGAGAATCGGCGAGTCGAACCCACAACCTCATGGGCATGAATTGTTTTCACCATGAAGCAGATGACAAACTACAGAGCCGTGGTGACCATCATTAAGGGATGCAATTAACCACTTGAGTCTCAACCACCTGGTAGCAATAGTCAGTGAGAAACTTTATCAGAAACATTTAAATTCATTGAAATACCAGTGCCAAATATGAACTACATGAATCAGAATGCATTATGTATGTAATATTACTATACTATAGTCATCACTCTGTTGGCAAGTATGTATATGAGTCTAAAAAATGTACATGTACATGTATGTTGGTACATCATGACATTTGCAAGTGTTTTATCCTTGCTTGCTGATATCTGAATGTGAAACAGTGTATTGAAGATAGCATGATACAATGTACCTGTCGAGTGTTTTATTAAGGCAGTGGTTAGTGTGTTAGATGTACATGAGAGCATCATGTAAATCACAACGCATATCATCACCATTCTGCTGGTATGTATATGGTTATGAATACGTAATATGGGGGTAAAGTAACTTTGCCAGATCTTTTCTTTGTTGTTCCTATGAAGAGTTAGATAAGCTCAAATTTGAGCTCTACTTATTTTATCAATTTCATCTTATGAATGATATTTATATTTGTTGTTTGTTTTATTTTAATAAATCAATGCATTCAGTTGAGTATTGGTTTATACATAGAGCTTGAAACATTTTCATGCTTGTTGTTTGATACAAGATGTCATTCCCATCAACAACAGAAATTAGAGGGTTAAGAAAGATGGATTCATGTCCTTGCTGGTTGAATAAAAAGACCTGATATTTCTGTTCACTATTCAGTTTTAGCTAGTATGGTCAAGTCTCTGGTCATGAAGTGATTAGGAACCAGTCCACAGTGCTCCCCTGACAGCTAACTTGAATTTCAAACCCAAATCACTGTTAGAATTATATGTCTTGCGCTGAGAGCAAATGATTTGGAAGTCACCTTCAGCAATGGCGAGTTACAGCTGTTTTTAACAATTTTTTCTTTGGATTAGAAAAGGTTGAATTTTGCTTTTGTGGAAGACAAGTAAAAAATTTTGGTATGTCTGTTAGAGAATAGTTCAAATAGGCCACAACTTGAAATATCCCAGATCGACTTCCGACTCATTTGCCCAGGGCACCAGACATTGTGTCCCCAGGAATGATAAAAACACGCAAGCTTTTAGACACTAGGACTCCTGCTATAACATATGGGCATCCACATGAGATGACCAAACCATTTGATTTTCCAGTGTTGGATTATATAAAAGGACTAGTGTCGTTCCTACCATGTCTCTGATTACCCCCGCGTCTGATTGATTTTTGGCCCACCGCTTGCCTCATACTTATCATTTCACATCAAGGTAGATAAGCTCAGGCCTTCATATTCTCAAGTCTAGAAGGACACCAACAGAGAAAGCTTTTTTTTAGTCTGTGCCCCCAAATCTGTGGAATGATCTCAGCAATGGTATGAGAAAGTGTGACATCAGTTTCCACTATAAAAGAAGACTTGAAAACAGCTCTATGCATGTTGAAGTGTTTATTAGTACACTTTCTGTTTTGTTGGATATAGATCTGCTAACTGTAGACTCTATATCTGTTTGTCTGTCTGTTTGTTTGGCAGTTAATCAATTGAATTGTCTGTTTTGATGAGTAACAGTTTAGTTGTAGAATCCACTGTTGTGGATTTTGACATAATTTCTTTTTATCATTATCATGCATACAATACATGCACATGTAAAGGTGATGTAATAAGTATTATCTTATATGATAAACATAATGTAGGCAAATGCCGAATGCATGTACTGAAATTACTTATATGCTTTGATTTGTTTCCTTGTAGGTTGAACACTTTTCATGGAAGATGTTATATATATATACATATAATATTGCCACATGTTCTCATTGCATGCCAGTTTTTGTAATGCAGTAATAAATGATTTTTCCTTTGTTTTTTGTCATCTTTTCGTTAGTCAGGACTGGTTAATTGTAATATGAGAAACCTTACAACCAGTGTCTTGCATTTAAGATTATAACTGCTATAATGTCACAACAGCCTGTTTCAGTTTTGTTTGAATCAAGACTTGGCACTCTTTTTGTCCTAAATTCCATTTTGAGTTGTTTTTTTTTTGTTTTGGTCTGTCCTTAACGTTTTTTTTTTCTTTACAATTAGTGCACTTGGATTTTTTTTCTTGTACATCCATTTTTGTAAGTGAAGGAAGTGTACTTTTATCACACTTTTTTATTCTTGCTTAAAGTTCATTGGATATTTTCAATTACGGTACATTGAGGCTTGTACTTTTGTCAACATGTTTCTGAATCCTAGTGTTGTGTAATTGTTGTTTTCTTTCTGAACCGATTTGAAAATTCTAATCTATTTCAAGAGATACAAAAATGTACCTACCATCTCCATCACAACCCCAAAGAAATGTCATACATGTATTTTGCAATTTAGTATCTGAATGAGTAAATAATTTACAACTGATGTATTTTACTGACTTGGCTCCATATAATTTCACTGAATATTACTGTAAAATGGGAGCATATGATGTTTTGTCATGAATAGGAAGAAGATCTTTGAACATAGTTCTCGCAGCTGGTCAGAATGAGTCATAAGTCGCTCGATTCAAACAAAAACTCAAAGGTTGAATGTGATGATGCTGGCCTAATGTCAGTATTTTTGTATTGCAGAAATGGAGGGAACATTCATTTCTTAATACAAGTTATGTGAAGTGAATATTTCAGATTTATGTGCAAAACTGCTTAATTTAGATGATTTTTCTTCTGTTCTTTACTGGTGCTGAGAGATCCCTGCCCCAAATCTCTTCAATTTGCAGAAATATTTTTCACAAGAAATCACACTAATTAATGTTTCAAGTTGTGAGAACAATAACTCAGTTTCTTTGAAAATTGTCATAAATTTACTTGTGTTTTGATAAGTTAAGAGACATAAAAACCTATATGGAGGGTTTTGGCAAACTGAATCTTATACATGTACATGTAAATAACAAAATTGAAAAACTTGTTTGGCTAGAGTTTTCTGGAACTGTCAGTGAATTCCTCTTTTTTTTTTTGAATTGCACACATTTTTGCTGTTATGTTTTGTGCCATGTATGTTGTCAGAGGCTTTGATACATATTCTAGAAATTACATTTTTATTCTTAAGCTGGAGATATTTTTATGAATGTAAGACCTGCAGAATATGAATATGTGAATATGGTGCTTATGTTGTTATGCTTTTTGTTTATGTCATTTATAATAATCCTTCTATTGGTTGTTTATTTTCAGTGATTTTTAAAATAATTCTTTTATAAAGTCTGTTATGCCATATTGGTGTTCATTTTATTATCCTCATTCCATGTAATTTTTTTTTTTTCTCAATCCATTAAACTGGTTCTTGTTTGTGGAACTAAGAGTTGAAAATTTGTTAAAACTGTGGGTAAAAATGTGTATTTTGAAATACAATAGACTCTCGGGTTATGATCTTAATCCTTTCCTTGACTCTGTGGACCGAATTGTTCATAAACCGAAACATTGAAATAGGAGTAAATACAATTAACCCGTTCCAGCCTCAGAAAAACATAACGGTATTACTGGTATTGCATTTTCAATTTTTTTTTTCTAAATGAAGAATATACAATTGAATAAAATGCATTTACAATGTACATGTATGCTTTTTAGTCAGAGACAAGCACTAAGACTAAATTCAATAAAGATACCACTATACCTTCGTTGTTTTCTCTTGTAATAATGGTTGAAGGAGGAGATAAGGAGATCATTGCTTCAAAAGGGAATTCATGCACTTGACAATGGACAATGTGTTCCACATGGGCAGTAGGCATGTTTGCAAACCCGAATCATTGTTGGTAAGTTGAGGCAGAATTTGTTTGCTCAAGCTTGTTTATAAACCGATTTGTTCGTAAACTGAGCCAAACTGTATGCCTATATAATAACCTCACTAACTACATATAACATACCTGTGTACATATGTCAGGCACTGTGTTACCTCCCCTCGAGTAATGTCTGGATATGTGTGCATGGAGGGCCCTCGGGCCTAGTGTACGAGGAGTGCTGACGCTAATACCAGGAAGTCTTGGGGGCCCTGCAGCAGGGTCCTGCTGGAGAATGGGGTGACCTCCAGACAAAAGGCTCTGTAAGATGGTGCCGGACCTTGAGCCTGCTGCTGGGCAGGAAGGCCTGTGGTACTGGTGGTGGGGGGCTGCTAGGGTGGGGCGGCTCCCCAGTGCTCAGTTACAGCACGGAGTACAGAGAAATCGGGAGGTGACGAACAGGTGCCACAGGTCTAGCTGGTATGTGGCATTGTCTGCCCTCTGTGTCTGGTCGTCGGATAGGGCCTTCCCTGCTTGTCAATGGGGCCGGCCCTGGTTAGAGAAGGTCCGGGCTGGGAACCCGGTCTGGCAGCTCCCCCTACCTACTGCCTTTGCTTTGTGAATTGGGGCTCTGGGCCCCAAGTGAACCCAGCTGGGGGATTCCAATCTGCCAAGCCCAAGTGTTAACCCATGTTGATAGGAGCCTCTTTGGGGATTTCCACCGTGTTTTTGCAACCGTATGTCCCCCTGGTTGTTGCCATCCGTGGAGGATGATTAAAAGCCTCCAATCAAAGAGTGCCAATACATGAATTTTTGGCCTGGATCGGAAAGCAAGGTAAGGCAAGGTATGGGCTCTATGTTTGAACCCTGCTTTGAAATCTAGATACTGGCTTTATAGGTTCTATCTTCCCTCCACCACTTCATCACAATTCCACTACAATGCAAGCTGCTAAGAGTCCTGCTAGCTTGCAGCTCACTTGGGATTAAGTCAAGCATACTTATATCAGACAGACACATACAGACTGGACAGGAGAGGATGGACGGATACAGGAAAGGAAAAAAAAGTAGATGAAAATGAGAGAAGAAAAGAAAGAAGAGGAAGACATATTTTCCAATTCTGCTGAAAACATGGAAAACAAATGATAAAAACTAATTTGTAAATGACAAATTTATTAAAGTGCACTTGGTAAAATACAAAGCGGGGAGGGTTGGACCAACCAACATCTCACTCTTCTCGACATAAACATAAACTTGAAACTTGAATAATATAAACAAAATATATATGAAACGTATGAACAGGCCTCAAAATATATAGCATACATAACATACATGTACATTCATGCATACATCCTTAAAGACAAACATGGACATGTATAAATATGACATAGATCAATATCACATTTTACTATGAAGATAGTTGATATTTTATTTATAAACTACAATTCACTACAAATATTAACATATTGATTAACAATTCCATGTACATACATGTATTTTAACCCCTGTGGTCCAGCTAAACTTTTTAACCATGCATTTTATGTTTTGTTACAACTTCAAGTTAATCTTGGCAAGTCTTGGGGGGGGACACTGTACATTACAAATGAAAAACTCATTTCAAGACAATTTTATTTCATAACAGTTGACATGATGAAATTCGCTAAAAATGAAATAGATATTCATAAGCTTTTATATTTGCATGTAATGTGTACATGTGTGTACGCAATACACTCACAGACACGTGCCATACACAGTTTGATAAACCATACACATTTCCTTGATAATTTTTTTTGAGGTTAGCATTTAAGAACTTCTGGAAGGAGAGGTCGGCTGAGATTTGAGATACAGTGATGATATGGCAGAATGCATAATAGTTATACACGTATAGAATTTAAAATGAAAAAAAAAAAAAAAGGAAGAACAAATTTATTGAGTATCGTGTACATTTTCACTTCTCATATCATTATCACTGACCTTCAAAACTGGCACGAGTCAGCCAAAATGAATCTGATATCAGGGATGTCAATCTGTCTACATGAAAAAGTAGGGAACGTTCCTGGTATATTCTTTAGCAACACATAAAACTGAAATACATGTACCTTAATGGTAAATAATACCGGATTTGGGGCCACCAGAGAAATTACTGACCACCAAAAAGTGGGAAATCCTAACAAAGTAGGAAATCTGACATCTCTGTGATGTCTCATGGTGTTTCTAAGCATAGAAGAAATAAAAAAATGTCATTGGGAGGACGCCTCATGAAATGACTTGTGCCATATGCAGTTGTTTATCTCAGTACATGCATCTTTAAAGTGATGAAAATAATGCATAGATCTATATCAATGGTCTTGGGTCGAAGCAATCTAACTCTGGAATTTGGAGCATTACTTTTATGCCTCAAAATAGCTCACAAACACATGATCCATCATGACTAAAAATATCTAAGCTCTCAGACCAATGGAAATTAGTTGAATTGTCATGTCTTCTAAGTCAGAGATCACTCTTAACCATGGCACAGTGTGTCTATGTAAAATTTGTGTTTTTGTTGTGTTTTTGGACACATAGATGGTTTGTGCCTGAAACCATCGATATGTGTATGTTGTAGAGCAATATTGATGCATACATGTGTATGTCGATAAAAGAGATACAAAACTGATATTTTAAATTATTGCCACTAGTTCAAACTCATGCCAAAGAAGCAGGAATAGAAAGCATGATAAAACTGGTTGAGACAGCACAAAAAAGATCAGAGTGAAAGAAGACTGTGATGGCCCTATGCATTGTATCGTGGCCCTGGAAGAATTTCAGATTCAGTGCAGAAGGATACTGTTCCTTTATGTTGACATCAAGACTAATGGATTTGTTACAACCAAGTGAAAGGCTGGAAATCCCCGCATCTATTTTTAGCAGTGGTGTACAAACACTCCTAACTGTTAACAAGTTTGCCTCACTTTTTTGGTTTGGTTATGGTAGATAGGAAATCTATGACCAAAACTCTTCGCTGTAAACCCATTGACCCTAAATGCCCTCCAAATATTAGCAGTAGTGAATAGCGTTAATGATTTAATGATGTAGGAAAATGCCTGACATACTTCTGGTGTTGGGTGTTTCCCAAAATTTTGTGTTCTCCTATGGTTGTGGGACTTTGTGGTGGAGCGTAACAAAAATAAATGAGTGTTCTATTTTTAATATGGTACAATCACTCTGGCGGGGATTTTCAGGTCATTTTTTTGTCAACATATGAGCTATTGTTAAATGAAACCAACTGTCATAGTCATCAACATCTGTAGTTGTGGAATACCTTATCACTGGGAGTTCAGAATTTAACACTTGAGGATGCTGAACAGTTTATGAAAGATAACAATATGTCTGCACTCTGGGCATATGAGTCAGAAGTCGCACTGGGAAATTTAACTATTTTCTGACTGAGATAACCAAAATTTTGTATGTTATTTCCCACAAAACAAAAATTCAACCTTTTCTAACCTGAGAAGAAAATTTGGTATCTGAGTTGGAGAGTAGTTAAAAAGGATCATAACATGTGATTGCTTGGAGCGACTTCCAACTCATTTGACCTCTGCTCAAGATATATAATCCAGGCACATTAAATACCCAACATTTGTACACTAGATCTATAGATCATTTTCACCAGCTTAACATCTTCCTCGTTGTGACAGTCCACTTGATGATGATAAATTTCTCCTAAAATAATATACCTTACTCGAGATTTCATGGTCTTTCGATTTTCATTAAGTGACTGTTTACCATGTATCATAATTTATGTTGCATGTCACTTTAGACTGTAGAAGGATAAAGAAACAGTATTTAACTTTAACAATGCTGCAGCTGATCCTACTATTTTTCCTTTTTGAAACCTCTGACCCACTGTCAGTTCCTGGATAACAGAGCTGCTCCTATTACTTATCTTGCAGCTTGGAATAGGATAAAGCAAACACAGGGAGATTCTAAGGGTTATTTCAACTCCCTAAAGTCTGCTTGTCAGGGCCCAGAAGTAGCAGGGTTAATCACTGATAAATGATCATGACAATTACTCATTGTAGAGGGGATTTTCAAAGACATGAATGATTACTTGAAATTTACATGAAAGTATAAATACACAAATTTATATTCAA
Organism: Peronia verruculata; assembly: GCA_038406235.1. Classification (NCBI taxonomy): domain Eukaryota; kingdom Metazoa; phylum Mollusca; class Gastropoda; order Systellommatophora; family Onchidiidae; genus Peronia; species Peronia verruculata. The sequence continues at coordinate 4,039 of JBCAUA010020541.1, read as the reverse complement.
GTGTAAATGTATCTGAAATGACAGAACAGGAATATGTACAATACATGTATTTGAAAGGCTTTCATTGTTCAGAAAAAATAGATAAAAGAATTCACGCTGCATGCGAGTTAATGAGGAATGTATGGATAGAAATGTACAAACATAGACTGAACTCCTAAAAACTACATTATACAATTAATCTTGGCAGATATCAAGTCAGCAGTTTAACCATTTCTCCCCATCCTTCAATGTCAGATAAAGCAAAGAGTAGGATAAAATATGCAGGAAGTTCATCAATTTGCTTAGAACTGAGCAGCCTACAGAAATATCCAAATTAATTTTACACATTACATGATGTCACATGATAGCCTCTTCTGTCATTTTTTTTTTTTTTATTATCTCAAGTTCAAACCAAAACTTAATTTAGATCATTTGCTACACTGCTCTTAGGGTCTTAAAGCTCTGTTTCCAATGTTGGACTGTAATGAAAGTTTACACAATTTGAAATAAAATGAGTGATGTTGCCATATGGTAAAATGAAATTGTTTTTTCCCTTTATCTCAAAATGACCCAAAATTTTTTATCTGGGTATTGTATTACCTTTTTAGCATGAAGTTGTAGTTGTAATTTAGCAAATCGAGCCAAAAACAGAAATAAAGGTATTAAGAAATCACAAAACAGGAAAAAAAACAAAAAACATGGTCGACACAACCAGAAAATCAGTCAAGTGTGGCACATCTACACACAAGCTGTGGACAAACACATCACAGGAAAGATTCACATAACAAAAACTGGGCTGTGTCATGTCAGCCAATCACTACCAACAACATCATGATATGGTGATCTTCTATATATATGTAGTGTTAACACCAAACTTCTGAAAAACTAGAGGTGATTACTCCGTATCAGTTGCCAAGAAAGAAAATCCAAGGCAGAGATCAAGAGAGCACATGTTTGCTAAGTAAGAAAAGAATCAGCAGCAAAGGAAGACTGTTAACTGGCCATGGGCGAAGTATGGGTGGTACGTGCATCCTATAAAAACTGTATGGTAAAATGATTCAATTTTCCATCGAACTGAATTACTACTGTCCACAAAACCTCAGTTCACACACTTTCCTGAGATTAAAAAGTTTTGAATTAATCTGACTGTAGCCAGGGATATTGCAAGTTGAAGAGACAAGAAGTGACAGCTCAGCACTGCTGAAAATTAGAAAAATCAGCAAAAATGAATAATGAATAGTTTAGCAAAGAAATTTATATACATATGTCTCGCGGCCACTTGAAATGACACATAAGTCCCTGGGCTACAACTGAGAAATTGGGCTTTGAATGTGATGAAGGGATCGGATATCGATTTTTTTATTATTATTTTTTTTCAAATTCGAAAATACATTCATTTCTGAGCAAGAGAATATCGGTCTCACTCTCAATTTATAAATATTTCCTCATAAAAATATAATTTTTTGTGAGGTAGATATGTAGATTTATGCATTCGGCTGTTCATTTAAATTTGATTTTCTTGGAATTTGGATCACTACTAGGAGGTTTCAGTTTGTCTCTTTAAACTGCAATATCTCTGGCTAGAATAAAGCCAGCATAAAACGTTTTCACCCCCTGAAAGGGTATGAAATAAATTTTCACGTGATATCAAAAATCCCATATGGTGATAAAATCGATATACCTCTCATTTGGACTGGCTGCGAGACATATATATTCATCTCACAACACCTGATCCACTGACAAGGAATATTTTTCTTTTTCAGACATGAGAATATTCTTTAAATTTCAGTGGCATTAAACAATCGCTATTGGACCATCTTCATCATATTCAATCCCTGATTTCTCCATTCGAGTCCAGAGACTTATGGCTCCTTCTGACTAGCTGTGAGACAAGTGCACTATGGAGAACTGAAGATAAAAGGGCCTACTCGATGTCCAAGAGAAAGACAGAATCATGAATTAGAATAGGATGCAAGTCACCCCATAAATAAAAATAAACAATAACTTCTTAACAACCAACTGGTTTCAGAACAAGGACAGAATTGTGATATGGAAAGAGTTAAGATATATACGGTCATGTCCTGCACACATTGATGGTAATTTGTAACCCTTTTACAGCCAGCAGAGGGTCATTATATTGTTGAGAAATCATTTTAATTTGATAGATTTACAAGCTTTAACTTCTGTACAATCTAGGCAGCAATGGACCTGCTTGACTGTGAAAAATCAACAAAGGTTCTACCTGATGAAAACAAATCATGCAAGTGAACACAGAAAAATATTGGCCATGAAAGTGTCGAATATGAATAAACATCATAGAATGTAGGCATTCTAGCAGTTGCTGCTGACACTTTTAGAGTTAACTATAGCACTGACTAGATCCATCACTCAAGATGGGCATATCAGTATCCCACAAGAAGAAAGTAAGCTGTATATTTGTGTCAGAGCTTGTATAGTCTCCCAAAATTCATAGGCACAGATACATGGAATGAACAGATGGTACTGAAAGATACAACAGAGGGAAAATGCAAGCAAACAAAACAAGAGAAACTCTTAACCCCTTCATGACCCAAATTTATGACAATGCCCCTCAGCACTTTTTTCCTTAAAGACCAAATGTGACAGTTGTCAGAATTGTGATGACAAAAACTGATGACAAAAGCTGCCTGTCAATATCATATATAATCTTTTTGCAATACTAGTAATAACAATAGGGACTGTTTTTTTTTTTTTTTTACCAGCCCTACTATTTCTCTTCTCTGGACAAAGGGAGTATTGATCAAGGTGTTAAAAAGGAAAAAAAAAAAAAAAATTAAAAATCTTTCTACTTTTCATTGAAAGATTATGATATCAAGAAAATATTTTTCTTACCCCATGAAGTGTTCATGAGGTAGATTTCAAGTAAACAGTACCCAAAGTGATTTTTATTTTCCATCTTCATTGTGCTTATTCACCATCTATGGTGTCTGTCAAAGGGCAGTAATAAGGGCTGATAAAAAACATGTCTTCCCTATTGAAGGAAACTCAGCCATACAGAAATGGTGAGGGGTAAAAAGCAAACTGGCCACAAGTCCCAAATGGATTAAACAGAAATAATCACCAGACAAATTGAGTATAATCTTTTAAACATCAATTTTAAGCAATGAAATCAATTTATTTAGATTAAAGTTTAAATTAGAATAACAAACAAGAATGAACATTAAATAATGTACACAAATATATAACGTAATATCTGAAATGCCACCTAAATATACAAAGCACAGCCATTGCAAATAATCTGTCGATGCCACATGAAAATCTAAAGGAAGATTTAGAAAAATGATTCAAAGTTCACCTGTGTAACAATATGTGTGTACAAGAGAAGTTAAAACCTAGAGATATAGTCTCTGATCATAGGTATATGGAATTTATAAGAGCATTTTCAAGCAAAGCGAGCAGAAAAAAAAAAAAATAAATGAAACTGTTAATGTTAAGCATGGATATATTGACGTATAACAACCTGACCTGTATATTGAAGCCTGACATAATTTGGGAATACTCCATACACCCACTTTATCATCAATGGGAGATCATTGTGTTCAATCCTATTACTTCCCTTTACCAGACAAACGAGGGATTGGACAAGCAGTGTAAAAAAAAAAAAAGGAAAAAATCACCTTTGCGCCCTTTGCTTGAAACATATACCATGAAAAATTCCCAAATAATTTAGATGTAAAGAGAATGTTTCCCTCTTATTGTGATAATTTTTTCAAATTTTTTGGTGACCAATCTTTGAAATGACGTGAAATAAATGAATTTTTTCCTCTTTGCACTGCTTGCACAACATCTCTTGTATCTGAATCAAGGATCAATGTAAAAACAAAACAAAATTTGGTCACTGATATATCGCCAATAACTCTGCAATGGGTGCTTCTTCTTTTCAATGTATCAGCCATATGGACAGCGACAGTTAAGGATCTAGGACAACTTTAACATATGAGACACCACACGATGAAATCAGGCGCTCGTCAAATTTTGAGCATATGGAGTTATTGGTATCACTGTGAAGATTATTCATTTC
>JBCAUA010020530.1:0-12730 GCA_038406235.1 Peronia verruculata | reverse complement strand
TTCTGACCATTTTTCTCCCTGTTCTCAATTATTGTCCTTGCGACATCTGGACCCTTTCTGCAGATACTGCCACAAATAGTAACAAAAACTGCATTTTTTGAGGGGACTTTTTGTAAAAAACAACAACATAAGAAAAGCAGAAAAGCATTTTAGACGTAACACAATAAAGCAGCATCATTAAAATGAGACTGTTCATTCTTATTTAAAAAAAAACAACAAAAAAACGTGTCTATAATGGTAAACAGTAAATATTAGAGTTTCTTCTGTTCTTGACATTTTTGTCAATGGGAAAGACAAGAGACAGAAAGAGACAGAGAAAGTCTAGAGAAGCCCTTGTAACATTCAATATTATTCACTGCACTGATCAAATGCAAATCACAATGCCTGTACCTGAAATGATATGTAGTAAACAGTACATCATTACATGCTCACAATTCAATACAATGAACATTTCATCTCATTTCACATAATATGCTTGAATGACTTATAAGCAGACCACAGGTATATGTACGCTACTCTTAAACTGCAAAAATGGGATCGAAGAGTTAAACAGGATGAATATTATTATTACTAAGAAGACTTTAAAAAAAAAAATAAAAAAAAAAAAGCACAGAGCAGTCATAACAACCGGACATACATGTAAGTATCAAATGGGAAATATGTCATGAAGAATACTATCATAAAGTAATGAAACACTGAAAAAAATCATTGTCCTGGGACTTACCAGTATGTTTGACCAATGGAAATATTTTGCATTTAAACAATAAATAACATTAACAGACATTGCATTTCCAATGACATTGCATTGCTGTGTTTTAGCAAAGATCTTCAACACCTTTATCATAACCCAAACCAGTGGCACGGACACATCACATGCTCAAATGTCAGGGTTTTTAGGATGATTTATTATGTTCATGTTTAAGATATGACATGTTATGCCTTCAGATGATTACAATGTAAGTACATATTATCACGTTGTGTGCTGTTTGAAAGGAAAATCTATTGCCTGGCATGATGTTTGTGTCTTTGACCACCTTGGCCTCTTGACATTTACAGGGTTAAATCTGCTCAGCAAATCTATTTTCAGTAATGAACTTCCACACATTTACTAAAATAAAATCACTCGCATGTAATAACATGAAGTTCTGAATTCTCTTGATTAAAATAAAAAATTCATCATTCCTAATACAGCACCTAAAATTTTTTGAAATGAGATCTTTTAAATAGCTTTAAATTTTGTTCTTTTGAGATGCTTACTTATCCATGGGTACGAGTGAAAAATTAAGAAATCAAGAGATGTGACAGGCTCTCTTCCCCGACCAGACTACAAAAAGAATTGAAAAATGTAGGGAAATCAAACAGACGTGATCTACTTATTTACCCCCCCCCCCTCCCAAACCACAAAAAGAAATGAAAAAAAAAAAAAAAGGGAATCAACAGATGCAATCAATTACATCACTATATCTGGGCTGCTATGAAACAAAACACTTTCTTTTTTTTGTGTTGGGCATTCAAGCCAGAGCATCTTTTTGTATGAAATATATTTTTTTCTTTTCAGATCAAAGATCCCACACACACAAAATTTCTGTTCAAAATTAATTCAAGTAAGATAATTATAACCTATCTTACATCTCACCTTGAATATTACTGTATGATTACATGTAATAATATCCACATGAATATGAAGTCAAAGATGCTGAAGATATTGCTCAAAACAAACATGAACACATAGACATAACACAAATTTAAGTTAAAAAAAGTAAAAATAAAAATGTCACCGGCACTAAACAACAATTTTCTTAATATTTATGTAAAGCGTACAACGTTTATATTTGACAGAGGTTTAATAATAGTATTAGAGTCCTGTTCCTTCAGTCATTATGAAGTCATTTCGGGACAGCGTCATTAGCATCATAAAATAATTTAGTAAAAATTCAAGAAAATGCATTCAGAAATGAAGTCAAAGATGCTGAAGATACTGCAGGCAAATCAACATTTCACCAGTTAAGAGTTCACAAGAACAGCCGAATACCACATGTGCACTCTCTGATTAAACTAAAGCCTGAACTGAACTGAGCTGTGGACATTAAAAAAAAAAAAAAAAAATGTATCATCTATTACAGAGTTGGGTACATGTTATAACATATAATATCAGCCTGACAGAACTTTCTGCTAGTCTCTTGTTACCATTTTCATATGGCTCATTCTCAACTGGATAAATTGAAGAGTATGCACACTCACACATACTTGCTCACATGTATTATGCAGCATAGGGATAGCCAACACTCAAACCATTCACTTCAAATCAACAAAGGCTACTTGCGGCAGTGAATATGTTTCATGCCTGTCATTACCACTTGGCAAGAAGATCACTGTTTAAGATTATCAAAAGGGTTCACATATTTCAGTTCCTGGTAATACTAATACTATATGTCTTGGATAAATAGAAAAACACCAATAGCCAATTAACAAATTACAAACAAAACTTTTGTTTGTTTTTACAGTATGTCAGCTAAAGAAACTTAATATGACCATGAAGAGCCACACTGCCATTGTGCAATGAAATTCAAAGTGATCCAACAAACCAATCCAAATGTCTACTTCTGTCTCTTCTACAACACCAGTGAATATTGAATTGGAAAAGAGTTAATAATTCAAATATGTGAAAATGAAAATAAAAAGCATGAAATTAATACATATAGCATCTGATTGCAGCTCCATAAATATTATATACTGGTGAATCACCTAAAATACTTAAAAGACTTAAGTGAACAATGCATATTTTCAGTTAGCTCAATTACTTCCCGTTTGCTACGAATGTGATGGAACACAGTCATTGTAAAGAAGGACAAAATCAGTTTTGTAACATGCATTTGATACATATCCAACAAAAAATTGTGCAAGAAAACATTTCCATTATACCATGATTATTTCAGAATTTTCTGTTAAGCATGCTTCAAACAAAGAAAGTAACGTGACCTTTTCCCCCTACTTTATAATCCTGATTTGACATCTTGTCAGCCTGGCAAAATAAAGCAATCTGGGCCAACTAAAAGAAAAACAAACCTTCACTGATATTATATATACATATGAACACATACAAAAGTCAGAGAGTTAACATAGCAAAGGCTAATCTAATAATAGTATACACAACTGCCGACATGTACTGAAAGACCATCAGGTTACACCTTTATCACAGTTCAAAATGTACTACACTGCACTGAGGAACTGTTGGATGAAGAGAGAACAGAAATGGGTGGTTGAGAAGGAATTAGCCATTTAGTTAGGTAGCCCAACTGTTTCCTATGTAAAGCATATCAGGTGCAAAACAAAGATTATGTGAAAATAGGAAAATAAATCCAGGGATGTCAAACTGTTTTCACCAAGAAAGTAGGAAAATTTCCTCTGAAATTTCCTTCTTTGTTTTGAGAGAAGTTTGCAAGTTCTCACAAGATCCTGGGACAGGACTATAGAATCATACAGCCATCACGCGACTGCATGTTGTCAGATGCGAGGTATTAAGCGATACAAACTTTGATCTTAGTCTTCAAACAGCTGCTGAACAAACAGTCCGACTATCATCCGTGACACGATGATAACTCTTTCATACCTCCGGTTTCACTGTCATCACACAAAAGTATCGCAAATTATCATAAAAGTGCGATTGCCTTGTGGATTGAGTAAAATTCCGTGATGACCAAAAGGTCGGCAGTTTGACATCCCTGCAAATCACTTGCACTGTTTTTGTTTGACACATGAGTAAAAAAGTCCTGAACAATTCAAGATGTGAGGAAACTATTCTCTTCTTATCATTGTTTAAGAGCTCACATGCCAAACAAAGGAAGCAATTTGGTCGACAGTAGAAAGAAATGGCCTAACAACCAGAGAAATGTTTGTCAGATTACAGAGGAAGGAGAAATTGAATCTCTGTGTAGAATATCAATCACCAAACCTTTGAGCTGACAACAATGGCAAGGACAGATCAGCTGTTTACTGATGGAATTCCAGAATAAAAACAACACAACAGACCAACAGGGAAAAAAAAAAAAAGTTTAAAAATCAAAATTTTTGAAACTGACAAAAGAAAAAAAAAAGAAAGAAAGAAAGAAAGAAAAATACAGAAATACAAAGAAGCAGAAAAGTAGACGAGAGCAACAGGCATAAATGTGATTAAATAATTTTACATAAATGGCAAAATATTATTAAGCATTATACTTGAGCTTTTTGCATAACAATAAAATTAACGATAGCTGGGTAAAATTGTCATGCTCACAAACAAACACATTCATTTTCCAGAGCGACATGTTATCATGAATTTTTCTCACATTCTAACAACTAAAATCTGCTTAGACATTATTTCTCAGCCAGTAGCTGCACAAGTGTACAACACAAATATCCAGTCAGACCTTCATGGCATCCGAAAGGTTTCAAAGATCAATGGCACCAATTATGATTACATTCGCAGACCTTTCCATATGACTGCTGGCATAATAATACAGCTATAATTTAAGGAACTGTCAATTTTAGTATTTAACAAAACAAGGATGGTGTAACAAAGAATGAGTACTGAAAATGAAAAAAAAATAATAGCTGAAAATGAAGAAATGGACACATGAAAATGAGGAAATAAATAACTGAGAATGAAGATATAAATATTGAAAATGAGGAAATGGAAAAATGAAAATGGAGAGAATGAAAATGGACAAATGAAAAAAATGAAAATGGTAAAAAGAATAAAAAATTAAAAATTTACACATGAACAAGCAATTTTCCCTCTATTGTGAATTTCATTACTGCAGTTTTTTGCCAAGGGGAACTTGTAAATATGGGCTGAATGACCCACAGTCAAAGCTATGAAATTCCAACAACTGGACCATATATGAAAAAAATTTCAAAAGGTAACAGTCTTCTGACTAGCCACCACAGTACACGGGGCTGGCAACACAAGATATTACCGGTTGATAGCGATGAAAGACAAGATAGTTAAGTTGAAAAACATCTATTTATAAGCAAAGTGCAATTTGTTACATTTCTGCAGTGAGATAAATCCTCTTATGTCAAACTGATCTGCCATTAAATAAACTCTGAATGTCTGATTTCACAATAAATACATTATTTAAAAAAAAAATTCTGATGATTAAAAGGGCATTTTATTGATAAATGAGCCTGGGATTCTTGGCTTGAGGCAGTTTTGTGTGCTTGTCAATAAGTCAACAGCATGGAGTTTGTCTCCTTTGGCTTCTGATGAAAATCTTTACGATTCTGTTGTTGAGAAGGAAACCTCCTGGCGTTAAGTGTCATGTGAAAGGGCTTAAAAAGATAGCTCCGGCTCATATGAATTAAACTCATTAACAATGTGCGGAACTATTTCAACCCATGCATTTTCAGAATTTCATCTTTCTCCTAGCTGGATTTCAAATCATCTCATTACATATTTCACAAATGAAAGTATACAGATGGCTGATTCATCTACACTTTTTTTCTGATTATATCTAAAGTTCTCTCCATGGAATCAGAAACACCCAGTCATATATGAGTATAAGAGAATGAGTTGTTAGTGTCGGCTAACTTTGGAGTATTTTCTTAGAAGCACCTGAAACTTCTCTGAAACACGTCTCATTGCCTGATCCAGATACAGATGTGCTTCTGTAACTATTTTAATATAAAGAAAAAAAAAAAAAACAACAAATAAACAAAAACTAATTGCTATCTACTTTTCTCCACTACATATAACAAACATAACAACTACATCATTCACTTGAAGAAAATATGAAATAAGTCTGCAACGCAAGGACTGCTACTCTCATTTGTCTCAAAAACATTTCAGACTTGCTTTCCCTATGCGACACATTTTGGCATGGATAACTCTTGGCACTAACATGGCTGTTTAACAAGAAGATTTAAAACTGTGAGTGATCTGGAATACATGATTAATTCTTCTACATCTTGTGATGACACTATGCGCAAGAGTGAAATCAGTCAAACAAATCAGCAGCAGCATAGCTTGCACAGGCAAGGTTCACTAATCATTAAGTATGTGGAACACCTTAGCAGTGAGTAGCAACTCGAATAAAATAACAAGCATAATATTTGGTGGTGACGTGCTGGCTAACAGACTGAGGTAGATATGACACTAGTGCGGTGGAGAGGTGGAGAACTTAGGCTTGAAAGGTATTCTGCCTATCATCAGTGTCACAAGAAAAGCATGTAATTTCACATTACTAAACTTAGAGGTTTTCCAATACTTAACTCAAAATTCATTGCACCCACATCTCCTTGAACATTATCCTGCAGGTTCTGTATATCAATGATCCACAATGATATATATCAAATTCCAGCTCTTCTTACACGTAAGTTTATCATAAAAAAATGAGCTCTGAAACACCTTTTTTTTCCCCCACTTCTGGTTGGAAATCCTTAGGCAGAATTGAGCATTTTTCTTGCAACAGTGACAACATGCATTGACTTGTTCTCCAGAATAATACAGTGAATCAACAGCCTTTCAGATTCAGCACTAGTCCCTCCAGTTCAATCATTCATGCTTACATTGCTAACAGTTTAAAATTACACTGCACCACAATTTCAGCTCGATAAATGAACAAATCAAATCAAATACACTGCAACGAAAAATTAATTCAGTGTTATGACCAAGCATCTGCTGCCCCAACTCTTGAAAGCTTATATTGCTCCATCTTTTTGCGATCACAATTGTCCACATCAACTCTCTTGCATTCTTTAGGATGACCCTTGTACTCAAACTTCTGTTCTCCAGTTATGAATACTGTACCAAGATTAAAAACCAAGAAAAAATATACCTTCAAATATGTCCTTTTGCCATGTACTTTTTACCTCAGAATTGTCAAATTGCATGGTTCATGTTCAAAATAATTTACAACCACAATAATATCACTTGTCAAACTGACATTTCTCTCCACAAAGCCAATGAATCAAAATCATAAGCATTACTTTTGTATGATTCTTCATTTGACATCAGGCCTTGTGCAAAACGTATTGCTTCTTCCCCATTAAGTGATCAACCTGCCCTCTTCTTTGACACATCTTGGTTGCCGCTGTTTCAAATGTTTTTCTGCTTGACATGATAACACACTATTTTGATTTCTTTATATGTTGCTGCCTTGACATAAAGAAAAACCAATTAATCAGCATGTCAAGATCACAGAGCTCACTAAGGCTACAGTGTTTGAGGTCTTGTCTCATGATAAACTCTACAAAAATGTTTAATTGTGGTCTATTTTATGCATACAGACTAAAACTTCTTCCACAAAACAAAACTGATCTATCAACAGTAATAGTAAAATTACAACTGCACATATCAAATGCTTGATTAACCAGTTAACTACATAGCAGTATCCTAAATGACTCCAGGGTGCCTGTATTGCATTCATAATACTGATGTCATCTTCACAGATAAAAAGCAGATTTTGACAGTAAATGTCTCAGACATTCTCATCTTGGTAGGCTGATTTCACAAGGTTGGAACATTTCTCGATGTGGTGTAAATGGATACAAAACAATCAGCACTGCCAGTAGCAAGTTTGATCTGAAAGGTGCAAAGAAGAAAAAATGATATCAAGTCACCAAAAATACAGTACAAAGATGGGATTGGAAAAGTGATTTGCTTGGGAATGAACTGCAAACACGCTTGTCAAGATGACAAGGAACCTCTTCATTTGTCTAGATTCAAGTTGACCCAGTATTCAGCCAGCTGATAGATACATTTCAGAGCAACATTCTTTTCATTATAGTTTTTCTCCCTGCTCAAAGTGCACAACAGTAAAATGAAATATCTTTTCTTTTTTTCTCTTCTAAGTTGAGTAGAAAAATTACATGATTTGAGTTTTCATATCACTACTGGTATGACCATATTTCACGTAAGCACAATATCATATTTTCAAAGTATAAACCGAGTTAAGGCAGTGCGTTCTGCTCTGATTATGACCCGGTTTCTGCTTTTTCTTAAAGACATGTATTTCCCATGTCTAGTATTTTTACTTTCTATGTCTGTCACTGTCACATTTCACTTACTTTTGTAAATATGCAACTGTCACACTTCATCCTCTCAATATAAATCGCTACAACTCAAAACATCCTTGAAATTAACTTAGGTGTCATTGAATTAAGATATATGGCACCCCGAAGATGCAGTTGATGCACAGACTTACCAGATATGGGTGGAATGACATACAGCTGGCATTGCCTATCCTCTGGCCCAGGAAACCTTCATGATACTTCACTGTGCTGAGAACTGATCCATTGGGGCTATAGGCTGTCATGCACTGGTTGGTGGAGCCGCTGAGGAAAGTAAATCAAGTTTACTACATTTGTAAACTCATAAACTGACACACGAGCAGATGTTATTTAATCAGACAAGTATCAATAATCTACCTTCAGCGTTACACTCATTGAATTCTTTAATTTCTTAAAAGCACTTGAAACTAAAAGGAAATAACCTGAGGCAAAATTGCTGTGCTGAATGAACCCATTATCTCTATTTTTCAATGCTGTCTTCATAAATATTATTTTGATCTTTTTCCTCATAACATAAATTAATCTCGTTTTGTTTGTTTGTTTGTTTGTTTGTGTGTGTGTGCGCGTGCGTGCGTGTCAAACTCTCTGTCTTTTCTCTGCGTAATTCAGGTGTATGAGACCTTTGAACATTCCTGTCACCATTAGAATATATTTATTTAAGAGATGGTAACGTGCTGCACTTCAGGATCCCATGATCTTCAGAGTTTACACAAATAAAACAAATAAAAAAATAATAACAATGACCAGTCTCTCTGTAAGAACAATCAACAGGTGATAACAACAAGAATAATGATAATGCTGTACCAGGCAATAATGTCGGCTCTTGGATGGATGTCTACAGATGACAGGGCTGTCGGTGTACTGTACACCCGCACAGAATCCGTAAATCTGGGGTCCCAGAACCGAATGTCACCATCACAGCTGGGACAAAAAAGCATTTTTTTTCTTTAAACAGTTGAAAATTAAAAACAAACAAACCAACCAACCAAATACAGAAATAAATTTTCAATAAACAAAGTAATCTAGCAAAATTCAAAATGCAAACCGCTGAGAAATTCATTTCAACAAGATCTCTTGAAGAAACTGCATGTAGTAGCCTCCCCCATCGAAATGTTGTGTTTACTAACAACCATTTCAGTTCTTCAGCCTAAATGAGTTAATTGAGTGGCTGCCTGTAACAGGTTGGCAGCTGGATAAATTACAAACAACAAAGAATCAGAAGAATATCTTCACCTGCCTTGTAAATCCTGCAAATGAATGTGATGTAAACACTCTATACTTCGTACAGTAAATAACCATAATTCATACATGTTATCTTTCCAGGTTCCACACAAAATCAATCACTTACTCAGCATATTTTGCCAAAGAGTAAGAAAAAATTAATATAAAAAAAAACAAAATTACTCACCATGCGCTGACAATTTTGCCCTCAGAACCTCGCTGTAAGTGAACCTTCAACACCCAGGAATTGTGCTCTTTCAGTGTCATCACACGACTGGAGGAAAGAATACACAGACCATGACAATCTACCTACATATATAAATATCTCTAACCCTTGAAATATAGGGACCACAACAATAATAACAACACAAACAACACTCTTACGTTGAAACAGGTAACAAAATGGATGATGATGGTGAAGAAACTCTTACTGTGGAGAAACTTTATGCAAAGTATTAGAGAGACTGGAAAGAGGAAGAAAATGCACTGAAAATAACTAATGTAAATAAAAACTAACATTAAACAAGAGGGAACTTATAAAAATTTATACGAAAGAGAGTGCTCATCTATCCAGTGCAGCATAAGCCAATCATTCGGTAGAGTTCATTCAAAGAACAAGTGTAAGATAACTGATGTCAACTAATGCAGTTTGAACTCACCATTCTGTTGGATTCATTCTTCTATCGAACAGTCGCACTGAGCCATCCCCACAGCCGGCTATGAGTAAGGATTTGCCTAGTGGGTCGGAAGCTAAGCTGGTTACACAACTATCAGCTCCTGTGTTGATATCCTGAAACAAAATTATAATAATGAAAACAATTAAAGTGGCAAGTAAAACAGCTGAGAATTAAATACTGGTCATCACTAGAACTTTTGTTAGCCCTTCTGAGATCCATACCCTCTTCCAAAACTGCTGTAGAGGAAAATGTGAAAGTGCCACAATAAAAGCAAAAGATCATTTTTGATCAACAGATGTTTTTTTTTTTTTGTTGCTGTTCAAATTAAATTCCAGGTGACATGTCACTAAACGTATTAAATGACATATAAAAATATTTAAATGAAAAATAAGACTGATAACAAATGAAATTTTCTTGGACTTAGATTTTCCCAAGAACTATTCTCATCACTTTAAAAGAAAAACAGAAACATAAGTTATACCAAATAACTTTTACCTTTCTACATTATGTAAAAAAGAAGACTGTTATTTCATATACCTAAATAATGGGTCTGAAAGTTCCTTCAAACACAAGAAAACATACACTATTCAGGGATGTCAATCTGTCTCCATGAAAAAGCAGGAAAGTTCCTGGCATACTCTCTAGCAGCATGTAAAAGTGAAGTATATTGATGGTAAATAATACCAGATTTGGGGCCAAGAGAGAAATTAGTGGCAGCCAAAAAGTATTACATTACAAATAACTAAAAAATTCTTACACTAATTTTGGTCTCCCTCTGCATGTCCCACAAGCGGATGATTCTGGCATTGCCTGAGGTGATGAGAGTTGATGTCTCCTGCTCCCACTCTGTCACTAGACCAGAGCCTGCAGAAGCCAACAGTTGAGGTTCTATTTACTCACAATATCAACAAAACTGAATACTACCACATCCTCAACAAGCCAGCACCCCTCTCAAATATGCTCATTAAAATCCAAAATCAGAACAAGTTTAATTACTAAATTAATGGAGATAACGGACTTCCTATTTTGTTAATGATATTACAAAACTCTTTGGACAGAGATCTGGTCAGCTTACATTCTATTGACTATAAAGGCATTTGGCATATCTTTTCAAGCATATTTATATTTCAAAATATCACATCACATGTATCCAAATAAGCCATTCCAGATATTGGTGAACTAATGTATAATCATCCATTGCCCAGGAAGTACCTGGCATCATACTCGCATTCTGGCATACTGGGACAGACAAACTTCTATTTACAACCTTGATTTATGAAACAATTTTTGGACAAATTTTGGGAATTACAAAAGTTGTAAAACATGTTCTTGGGGTATTATAATTCAGATAATGACTCAATTAGTCCTTTGTGTTGGTTCTTCTTCCATATTCCAAAAACGGAACAAAATGAAATCGATGCAAAAAACATTTATGATATTGAATCAAGTCAGGAAAATTAAGATGAGTTTTTGAGAAATCAATATCTAGATTACTGCTGATTTCCCTGTGAATACTGTTACATTTTTGGAATACTCTGCCATGCAGGGTTAATGCCTACCTCTTTCAGATGAGACAAGATCTGAAAGTCCCTTGAATGCTGTCACCAACTCCCTTTCACTTTCACTCTGAGCAAGGAAGTTTCTGTGTATTCGAATAGCACCATCATCTGTACAGTACATAAACAATGCCATGTCATGGGCATTCATGAAATCTATGGATGTGATGCGACTGATGCGGGACAGGCTGAATGGAGTCCTGTCGCCCACTGCAGGATTGGGGATATCCGAGATCTTGGTGCCAAGTTCAAGATCCCAAAACCTATTGCAGAAAAATAACAACATCATTGAAATCTTTAACTCATTTCATAATCCCAGTGACTGAAATAAAAGAGAAAACATTTTTAAAATTCTGAACAAACTAACACTAAATGATTTCAATGGATATTAAAAAAAAAAAAAAAAACCCAAAAGGCTACATTTTCTGACATTGAAAATTCTGTCATCTTTGCCAGAGCTCTTATTAGATGACAGATTATTGAAACGTAATATTTCACTTTAGCTCCATTTTCCTAGAGAGTAAAACTGCATTCCACAGAGTATCACACCAGCATGTGATATTTGAAAAGACAATCCTATGTGTGGAGAGCCCATATCTCTGACATAAGATTCATTTCAAAATAAGAGGTACCAGCAGAGAAAGAATAAAATATATTTACAAAAGTTCGCTGACCAGCAAAGCAAGTCTGTTGACTTCTTTTTTTTTTTCCCCCTTGCTCCACGCATGTGCAAAATGAACTTGAACCTTAATGTACCAAGAGGACTTACGAAACATTATGTGCATCTGCTACAGCTAAGAAGTTTTCATAAGGATGGAATTTGATGGCAGTGGGCACAGCTCCCACTCTGTTCACAAACATCTGGTCATCAAGACGGGAAATTCCTGTATGGATGAAAACAAAAGGAAACAAAGATGGAAACTTTCTGTTTAACCACACACATTTCATTTTCAAATTTCTGTCAACTTACTTTAAAGGTTAGACCACACCAACTTTAAGAACCAAGCATATCCCATGCACATTTCTAAGCAGCTTGCTCCATTTCCAAAGTAATACTTGAAACAATAATGCATAGGAGTTCCTTTCAATTACTGATAACAAAATACACAAATTCCAATATCCCCCAAAAAATTAACCTGAGGTCTGTTCAGTAGCCAAGCACTCGCAAGCTTTTTGCCTTGCGCTTACCGAGCAGCGTTCCGTAGCCAAGCACTCGCAAGCTTTTTG
>JBCAUA010020519.1:0-12730 GCA_038406235.1 Peronia verruculata | reverse complement strand
AATACACTGGTGAAGAAAAACAAGCAAAGAAACAATTCAATAGCTATTTGGCATTTACCATGGCTACCTCCCCTTAAGCAACATTGATACAACCTTCATAAGTAATTTTGAATAATATTTGTGACTAAAATACATGTTAACACAAACTTATGAAATGTATTTTTTCTTAGACGTAATGAGCCATTTATAATATGATCCTAGAACAACTTGATGAGACAAAATACCATCATTCTGATCACCTAATTTGCTCCTTACTAAGTTATACCACCTGTTATTTCAACTTAAAGTAGTCTAAAATCATAAGATAATTACACTTTCTTGCGTCATCATTACATCTAAGAAATATCTACATTTCCAGGCCACCTATAACAATAACCCTGACTTGAGATATCTTTTCTTCTTAAGATAAGAGACCTAGCATCTTAAGGTACTGATCTAGTTTGCAGATCTTTTTAAGGCTGTTATAAAATTGCCCTATGTGTGACAATCTTATGTCGACCTTTTGAGAATGGCTCATATAGGAAAATCCTAGCTAAGAACAGAAGCTGCATCTAAATTATCAAAAAAGCACAAGTCATTCATAAATCTTTCATGTCATAAGTGATTTACCTTGAACCTATCATTGATAGATTTAACAAGCTCGCTGGCTGTTTGTTTGCTGGTGTCCTTTTCTTCATCCTTCAAAAGAAGCAAAACATTTTAAGCATCTTGACACAAGGTATGAATTTATGGTACAAACTGGTTATAAATCCCTAATACAGGATATATAATGTTCAAATTGAAATTGCTTGAAAGATAAATGTCCATCTAATTTTTTTTTTACTAATTTTTATAACTTTGTTTATGATAACTAAATGCCCAGTAAACAGACACATTATAGTTTGATTAAATTTTGACTTGAAACATAGTGAACCAGAAACTTAAAAAACCCTCAATCTTTTCTTAAATAATGCTGACTTTGAACTGATATCGAAAGATACATTTCATGAAACATACGGCCACTGATGATAACACGAAATTAAAAAGTGAGTCAGAACATTGCAAATAAATGGTGTAAAAAGATACACAAAAACTCTTGTGCTTACTTCTTCGACAGGTTTCTCAAAATAAGAACGTTTCTGCACTTTTTCCTTTTCTTGTTCCTTATATCTATCTGCTCGTTCTCGTTCCCTCTCTCTTTCTCTGTCTCTCTCCCTGTCTCGGTCCCTGCGATCTCGTTCCCTCTCACGATCCCGCTCTCTTTCTCTGTCTCGATTCCTATCCCTGTCCCTAGTCACAAACAAGAGAAAAAAGAGACAACAAAATTCAATATCATATCTGTCACATTATATATGAGCCATATTTCAGGAAAAAAAAAAATGTACTAAACTGACAATTATGAACATAGGAAAAGACATTCTTCATGATATTGATACATAGGCCTTGAATTTACACATACAGCATTCTTTCTGAACATAGTTGAAATAACTGGCAGTTCAGGCAGTGTCAAATGAACTTTATCACCGAGCATCGTTATATTACCATAACTATCATCAGACCCAATAACTGACAATGTAAGACTACTGAAAGTCATACAAACATGATAAAAATGATCACATTGAATGATCTCACACATACCTGTCCCTGTCTCGTTCTCTTCCTCGGTCCCGATCTCTGTCTCGATCGCGGTCATTTTTTCCTTCTCTGTCTCTTTCTTTGTCTTTTTTGTCCCTTTCTTTCTTGTCCTTTGGTTTGTTGAATGATGGTTCATACTCTCCAATATCTTCATAGATGCTTAAGGGAAAAAAAAAAAAAAATCATTCACAAAAAAAAAAAAATTCAAAAAGGAATTACATAAATTGTTGTAGTTTCAGTTATTACCATATAGGCCAAATCAAGAGCTCAGTTCTCTGTCGCACTATCTCGCATTTGGAGAAAATGGCTGTTTTATGTTCAGCAACTATTTTTGCACATTAAATGGTCATATTAAAGAAAAATGTGTTTATATGGCGGTGAAAATACTATTAATTGCTTGATTTCATCAGCTGACGTAAAATAAGGCAGCTTTAATTAATCAAAACTGGAGGGAAATTCCTCTGGAGTAAGCATGTTCCGAACTTTTTGAAAGTTTCATTTAGTTCTGTCTTGTGCTATCTCTATTTCTGTCCCAAAATATCTCATTTTAGCAATGTTTAATAATACCTGTTACAATTTATCATTTTACTTAGACTTTTTTTTTTCCCCCACCATGTATTTATATTGAAACTTTGTGTGGTCTCTTTCCATTTGTCTACAAAGTGGTATTGTTAATTTAAGTGATTATTTTATACATCAATGTTATGAACGTTACACATGACCATATCATTAGATATTATTAAGGCTCTGATTCATTCAGTTTAATGAGACTAGTAAAATGCAAATGGTATGGTAGTGACTGTTATGGGTCTAACTTTTTTTTTCCTTCTATGTGGTACATTAATAGTTATATCATAAACAAAAACACATAAAACTACTATAAATTTTAACAATTCCAAAGAATTCTGAATAGTATCCTAGTATTTCTTTCTCACATTTAAATTACATTTACTATAAGAGCGCTCTAACAAACACCACAAGAAGAGAACAATGACAGATGTAAGAGAATTAGAACGATTGCTTTGTTATAAATATGAGCCAATGTCAGAAGGACCCAATGTTATCCATGAAAATAAAAACAACCCTAGAATTAAAATTTCAATATCTTAATTTAGCAAAGAAATTTATATTTTGCCAGCAAATATGAATTTATAATAATTGTAAATTTAGCAAGAAATCTAGAAACATTCAAGAGTTTGAAAAGTATCCCTTCGAGTACATGACACAAAATTATGTAGGAAAACTCGTGCTGTGGAATGTTTTACACAATACACACGCCCTATTTCAGAATTATTTGGGTAAAAAATAATGGGTGATTGACAAAATGAAACTGTTGAACCATAATAGATGGTGAATTGACAAGGATTAATATCGTGTAGGGTCATTCCCAGATAAGTGTTATATTTTTTATGCCTTACACATCCCACACAGAGGTACATTGATTAAATTTCGTGAATATTTTTTTTTTTTTTTCCCCAACGTGGCAGCAATAAGATATCCTTTTTGTTTTATGAACAAATACAGACAAAGTAAATGTTGCTTGAGAACTTTTAATGTTTTATACTCAACATCACAGGACAGAGGTATAAAGAGATGGATGAATAGTTCTGTATTATTCTTGTAATTTGATTGGTTAACTTGGGACTTAGCACAAAATAGAAATAAGTGTGCTACAAAATTTGTGGACAGAACGTAAAATTAATTTGAGAATCTACCTGTTTTGGCAAGTAATCGGTGAAATAATTACATTACATGGTAGATCTAGTATACCTCTTTCATATAACACATATATCTTCATATACCCCAAAAGTGGAGATAGCACAACAAAGAACCCAGCTCGCAAAATATCTAAAAAAAAAAAAAAAAAGACAACGGAAGTCCTCTCCATATCTCCAATAATTACAGAAATTGTTGATCTGATACTGCAAGTCATTCTGCACTATGTAACAGTAATAAAATTGATATATCAGAGCATTTCCATGGAATACCAGGCAACCTTTTCTCAAAATCAAACTCCCACGTTTACCATGCAATCGTTAAAATAATTTCATGTAAAACAAAACTAAGCAGCATAAAAATGATGGATTTCTTTTTTTCTTTTTTTCTTTCTGTGTTTAAACCATATCATGTTGTTATTATCTAGCTTCAAAGGCTGAATAAATGTATCAACAGCTGATAAAAAATGTCAGTATGGCTTCAAAATGGTCTTTGCCAACAGATACCGTAATTTCCCCTTATGAATTTTTGGCAGCCATGCAAATTATATACTGTCAAAAAGATTTTTCATATCACCCATTAATTGTGTGTGATATATACTTTTCTTTACAAACTATACAGCATTCTAGCTGGAAAATAGATATGCATGTGAAATAAGCACTTTATCAATGTAAAAGACAGTGGCTTCATAAAGCAGTCAAATGTGAATAGATAAATTGTCCACAATGAATAGCTGTGTAATGTTTGTATCATCAAGTGATTTCCCCACCTGTCATCCATAGCTGTAATTCTTGCTTTTTCTTCTTCTTTCAATTTTCCTGGAAAATAAGAAAAAGGACGATGGAAACACTTTTAGTCTAAATGGCCATATGTATATATATGGCTAGCTAGTCTCAAAAGTTCCACTGCAAACTTTTCACAATAAAGTCCTTTTTATCTTTGACATAACATTATCAACTACTGACTCAAGCCAAATAAATTAACATTCATTTTCAAAAGCTTTCCTTAAATGGTAGTAAATAATTATGATGAATTCCCACATACAAGAAAATTCACAGTCACCAACCTACTAACAATCTCCCATTTATCTCAGCTCCTCTTTAGTTATTCCTAATAAACAATTCCATTCAGCACTTTTTTATACAAGCTTTCACTTGTATAAAAATAACTCTAATAATATACTGTATTCAAACTTTTTCTTGAAGGAGGCAGGTCCTGAAATTGGCTTTCTGCTAAACAAAAAATTTGTTTTTGGGCTTTTGTTTGCTCTTATGCCTTTTGCAAATATAACAATTGGTATAAACAAGTTGATATGTCCATTCTAAGGCCTTCAAAAGGCAGTCATTCAATGGTTGACCAATACCTCTAACATGCAGTTCCTAGCTCAATATTCAATGATAGATTGAGAATATTTCACTTTGTAAGGGCAAATGGTGCAAAAAAGTCTTGATTATGATCTTTGCCACCAGTGTCAGGAGCTCCAGTGCCTGAAATGAACACTGGCTGACCACAGGAGACGCTAACCACACCGAAATGCAGCAAAAATTTCCACCAGAACCTCTAAAATGTAGTTCCCATGGCCTTATGAAAACATAATTTGGCTGGCCCATGTCTGCCGTTGAAGAGCACAGTAGTGCACTGTCTGTCACAACAAGGATCAAGACACTTTTATTTCTGAATAAAGAAGACCTGGTAGCCATATATAGGCTTCACATGATTCTGAAACTGCTCCACAGCAAGCCGTTTGAGATAGGGGTAAGGGAGCGAAAAGGGATAATAAATATGAGCGGATGCCCAGTACTCCACTTTTTGACAATACTTCAAATGCATTTTATCTCAAAGTGATGTTTTCCAACACAAATGTGTCATCTTCTTTCTTACTTCTGGGCCAATAACCATGAAATTTGCCATGAAAGCAGAACAAAAGAATATCTAAATTTTGTCAGGAGAGATTTTTTGCAATTTTTAAAAGTTTTTGAGAAATTTTGAGATTTCGGTGTCAATTTTTAAAAAAATCTGTGACCTTTTTATTTACCAATTTTACAAAAGTGTTGAAAAAAAAACAAAAAAACTAAGCACTTTATCAAAAATCTGTCAACATAAAATTTAGATATGTACACAAAATTACCAGCTCATCGACTGGAAAAGTTCAGAGCCTATCAAAGGTAAAGTTATGCAATATCAGGTAGCA
Organism: Peronia verruculata; assembly: GCA_038406235.1. NCBI lineage: Eukaryota > Metazoa > Mollusca > Gastropoda > Systellommatophora > Onchidiidae > Peronia > Peronia verruculata. The sequence continues at coordinate 7,209 of JBCAUA010020519.1, read as the reverse complement.
AAATCCACAATGGCGGCCATTGCCACAGCAACCATGATTTCAAAATTTTTTTCAATTGTTTTCTTTTGAGTATGCCAAAACGTAATGATTAAAATCATCACCCCCTCCTAAACCTCTCAAAGATGAATATCAAAGACTTTATGACACAAACTTTTAAATTTTAACAGAAAAGCACAGCATCCCAACAAACCATCTCTACACCCAACCACAATCCCAAATAGCATCTCAACTTTACTAACATTAACCACTTAGCAACAGCTCGTGAACCAGACAAGCTACTCGATTATTACTTTACCTTTTTCCTTCTTCTTCAGTTTCTTTGCCTCTCGTTTGCCTTGCCTAAGATATGACAGAATCTGAGTCAGTTTGTTGATCACAATATCATTTGTAGTCAATGTAGTTGTAGCCTGAATAAAGAAAGATTCATAAAGGCAACAAAGTTTGAAATATGTTAATTGATCCTTCTGGACAAATGGAGATCCAATAGATGCTTTTCGAGACTATCCATAACGAACCCTGCCAATAGTGACATTCCAACTTTGATACAAGCTTACAACAATAACTGTAGCCTAAAATATACATCCACAAGACTTTCTTGAAAATAAGAACGATGGAAACACGGGAAATTTATTTCACCCATTCTCTACATGAAATTAAATGACTGCCAGATTCACAAGATTTTACTTCTACCCCCATCAAGCACGCAATTTCCAGATTTTGATTGCTCCTGTGCATTAGACAGACTATCAAACATGAGCCAACATACTAAAAATGATGCCTCATTTCTCTACATAGCATGGTGACACTATCAGGGCTTTTTTTTAAATTCTAGAAACCAGACTTATACCAAAAGCCTGATCTGGATGTTTTTCATCTACAGAATAAGTTGCAAGCCGCACAAGACAAGATGATTTATCAATAACACATGACAAATAAAATTTCATGAAACATCGCAGCTTACAGCCAATGTTGGACAATCAGCCTTGCTTCGAATGAGAGTGGCTGGAACATCTGATTCAGCAAAGTCATCTTCCAAATCAATCACATATGCCATACGTCGTGGAAGAAAGAGTTCATTTCTTGATGGCAATCTGTTCTTGAACAGGGTTCGATAAATGTTGCGCCCTGTTGGTAGAAACTTCTGTTTGTAAGTTTTCTATTTCTTCCCGTTTTCATGCAAAATAGGAAGCTGAGATGCAAAATAACATTTTTTTCATCCATGGACCAGTTATATACTACATTTTACACAGTTGTGGTCCATTTTTGTTCCTTACCACAAATGAATATCATGAAATTAAATCTAATGTATAAATTCAGAGCTGGGACATTATTTCAAGTACTTTGTTACTTCAAATCGTTAGAGCAAAAAAAAAAAAAATTTTTAAAAATTGATTCTTGGAAGCCTCCATCCCTGAAAGCAGCATTATTATTAGGAGCCTTGTGTACCACATGCATTGTGCTGCATTTAAGTTTCAGTCTCTTTTCGCATGCACAGCAGGGATGTGCCATATTGGGATAATCGTCTTGGCCATTTCACATGTTAAACTTTCTTTTGTGCATTTTTTGGTCGTTTGTACCATCTGTCTCCTGCCCGCTCAGTGCTCGTTCCATGTGCGGATTATGTACCACATTTATCTCATTATTTACTTATAGACAACCTCTGATAGTGCATGAAGGTGATGAATGGTCAAATAAAATTGAAAACGCTTACCAAGCTTTGTCTTGAACGTTATTTTCTCTTCTGGATCCTCTTCTTCCCTATCCCTATATACAGAAATAATGTAAAAACAGATTTAAATTGTAGCATTGACAAAATACATCTTCTCAAAGCATACTGTCTTTCAAACTTTCTGAAACTGGTGTCAAAAACTGCCCTCTTCTGAAAATCTCCAAAGTACATAGGTATATGATTTATGAGAAAACAGAAATACAATGCCATCTTTTTCATAAAAATGAAATAATACTGCATATCACAATTCATTTGGTGGCAATTACACTGGAATCAACACAATCACATCTGTGTAAATGCTTTCTATATATATATATATAGAGAGAGAGAGATATATTGATGAATGTTCTATGCAAACATTTTCATGCAGACTAAAATACTGAGAAATGAAAAAAATTGTTCTAAAACTCTCACTTTGGTTGGGACACAGCTGTTTCCATCATATCTTCTTCTTCCTTTTCCTTGGACTGAATTTCTGCTCTCACCTGATAAATGGAGATTGACAGTTTCTGAACCAACCATAAACATAACAATAATTTTACAGCTTTACGGATTAAGTCTAAATGTCCTTTATTAATCCGATGGTATAATTTATAAAATAAGCTACAGTGATCTTTCTATCATTACAGAAGACCAGCCAACATTTTCTTTAATGAACTGAGAAACCATGCCGGTATTTCAAAATGATATTTCATTATATCTCACAAGTAACAAGTCCGTGACTGCTCTGACTATTCTAACAGACTTCACTTGGGAACAATAAAGCAAAAGAGTCAGTTATTGAATTCATGACGAGAATCTCCTATACAAAATGCAAGAAAACAGTGTTGAAAACATCACCAGTGTTCACTTTTGTTCTCTCTTTAATCATAATGTTTATGAAACTCGCATAAAATAAAATGGTATGTAATAAACAATAGAAACATATTTAAAACTTTGCTTATTTTTCTGCTGGATCTTATGTCAAAACTATTTATAATGATGCCAAAATATAATGTCTATTATCTATCAACTGCCACATGGTTTTCACACAGAAATCTGTCTCTTTTGGCTTAAGTTGTTCTCAAACTATCTCATGCTTCACATTTTGTTCATGATAAACAGTAACAGTTCCTGCTTAAGACAACTTCTCGGAAGCAGATTACAGAAAAATTTGGTAATGAAATATTTCAAACCTTCTCAAGCAGTGCAAAATCAAGACCTTTGACAAGATGGGTGTGCTCCATATCACCACCAAGATATTTGGAAGCCTGAATGACCTGCTTCCTTCTTTCTGCATAGTTCTCGATGCTTTGCAAACAGAAAAAAATGAAATGTTTCGAGAATGATTAAAATACTCTGTGACATCCTCTAATATTACAGTTCCTCAAACTGAAAATAGGATTCACTTTTCCAAATAAAACAAGGAATGTTTCTATCACATAAGCGCAAATAAACAAATGCTTCCAACGAGAAATAAATAATATGAATCATATCTATAATGTCTATTTATGTAAATGAGAACCAAAATCACAACTATAATAACAGTTTCATATCTTCTGTGATAGTTCAAAACTAACAGATCTTTAAAAAATAATAATAATTAAACATACGCCTTTGCATCTGGAGCCACTGCTCGGTAATCTGCAGTAGTACTGATCACTTCAGTCTCTGAATAGTCTTTGTTTTGCCCCTCACGTCGCTCTTTGGCCTGAGAAAGCAGAGGCAAATAAATGAGGCACATTGCAAGCAATGAAACATTGTGAGCTGAAGTAAAAACGCTGCCTAATTTTAACTATTCAAATCAAATGTAAGATGTAAGTGAACGCCGTGTAATCCCACACTGGTCATTAAGTTTCACATACAATATAAGGCTCATGACTGATTTCAGGTTAGGTTAGGTTTTGTTTGGGCCTTTCAATCCCTCTTTTTGAGGGGATTATCTTGCCTGTATTGCAACCATGTCAGGCTGAGGCGAAGTTGGGAGCTCTGTGCATCTTTATGGTATACCCACACACCCACTGATTTCAATCTGGATTAAACAGATTTTATATGCAAAAGTAAATGCCAATATGATGAGTGCAGATTAAAAAAAAAATAATAATTTTTTTTTGCAGGAAAATTACACACAATCTTAAATAGTAATTTCTGCCAGTTAGCAACAAATTACATATGTTCTTCTTCTTCTTCATTATGTATATAAGTGATGTCTGATATAACAAAAATTACAGTACATCTGATATGAAGAAAATTATATTTCAGAGGTATGGGGATGAGGTGGGGAGTGGGGTGGGGGTTAAGCTGTACTTCTTGAATTTTACAATGATTGGAGAAATCATTTTAAAATCTGCAGTCATTCCAGCTACTAACTGTTATACCTTACAAAAAAAAAACAAGTATTATTTAATATATTTTCTGATCCCATTAAATGAAAGCTGGATTACCCTGTCTCTGTATTTCGATTCAAGCTCCTTTTGCCGTTCCTCTTCATCTCTCTTGAGCTTTGCATAATAACTGAAAAAAAAAAAAAAAATTTTTTTAAATAAAACAATGTGACTTGACATGTAAAAATATGAGTATCTCAAATGTTTGACGCAACTCAAAGATAAAAGAAATCAGTTTAAAAGGATCAAATTCCGTGCAGTTAAAAGAAATCCTTATATACTACAAAAAACATAACATAACAGTTTGATAACACATGCACATTACAGCATTCATGTCAAACATTTCTCTGGGTGAATAATTTGCTCACTGGGAATAACTTTGCGACAGATGGATGCAGAATAATGAATAGCACTGGTGGGGATATATAAGATGTTACCTTTTCTTCTTTTTCCTCCTAGTTGCAGCATCCTCCTCCTCTCCTTCATCTTGCTTCACTGGCAGCCTAAACAAAAATATTGTTTTTTTAAAAATGGGTCTGAGAAATTACTGCAAATAAATGATAATGACTAATAAATAGAATTATACAATTACAGCTAATAAACAACATTACTAAGTAAGTTAATGCTATTACAAACAAACAAAAAAATATATCAAGATAATTTTTCACACTGTTTGTCACAACAAGCTTCATTTATTTCATTATGAGTAGTTTGCTTTACTCAACGATCAACATATATTGTTTTTTAACATTGATTACATGGGGCAAGCATTCCCTGGCATGAGAAGATCTCTTGAAATTACTAGTCATTGCTAGAATTGAAAAGAAATAGTTTTGCAACTGTTTGTAAAGGTTATTTTACTGAGTTTACATAGCAGCATCCTATCAACAAATTCATAACATTTTTTTTTTTTTTTAACCCTCGATTATAAATTCTTCTACATCCATCAATTTGTATCCACTGCCACATATAATTTGACATTTGCGCTGATTTTTCAACATGAAAAATGAAATGTTCTCCACTCATAATTATATATACACACAACTTTGTTGTGTTTGTGTGTGTGTATGTGTGTGTGTATGAGTACTATAATTAAATTTAACAGTTTCTGACCTTTCCTGCTTTATACTTTCGTCAACAATGTCCTGCTTCTTTAAAAAGTCTAGTGAGTGTTCACATGACAGTATCACTGATGAATAAAACTGGTATGGCAAGATACCCCACCAATAATCACATAGCCAAATGTTTAAAATTAGCCAGACCAACTGAAGCAGGAAAAGTAACGACCAGTCTGGAAGTTATTTTTTCCTAATACACAGCACCAATGTCAGTTGTTGTCCCATGTGTTGATAGACAAAAAGAAAAAAAGGTTACGTGTGGCCTGATTACAGTCAAATGTCCCTATTACATCTCCTCCTTATGTCCCTCTATGTTTTATGGCCACAGCTCTGATGAGAACAAGATTTGGAAAAAAAAAAAAAAAAAGACATCATAAAAAAATTTGATCTCCAGGTTTTGGAGATTTTGGCCTTTCATAAATTCAAGTTTTCCTCAACAAATTAGAATACATGAACAGAACAAATCACATATCAGCATGAAGTTTTCTAATCTCTATCTAACTATACTCACTCTTTGCGTGCATGACGAACTGTCTCAGAGTACGATGATGATGATGAGGGTTTTGGAGTCATGAGCATTTTTCGAAAATCCTCATTAGTAAGAGGATGCCTGTGAAACAGTTTCGTCATTATGAAGTCAGTGTAAAATAATGAATACAATGATATAATGAACACAAAGAAATTTGAATTAATTGGTAATATCTACGTAAGCACTTAAGAAAAAGTGCAAGAAAATTTTAGAAATGGACATTTAATCAAATATATTCATGTGAAATACAGAATTTCAATGAGGTAGCTTTAACAACAAAGATAAAATTATGATGAAGAAGAATCACCTATGATATCATTATTCCAAATCTTTGCAAAATGGTTCAATTGTAACATTAACTAATTTGAAATAGTATCCTCCACCCTCTGTTACAGTCACATAATTCCTTCAATCATCACAAAGATGAGTCTTTAAGTTCTACTACATGAATGTTAGTGCAACAAACAAAAAAACACACGACACACCATACAAGCAATAAAAAAAAAATAAAAATGATGAGAACAATATTGACAATAACAAAAAGGCACACAGACTTTTAAAAAAAAATAAAAAGTTTAAAAATGATGATGATATTAGTAATGAGAAAAATACATACTCATCGTCCCCGCCATCATCAGTGGACACTCTATGACCACTTGGAGGCAGTGGATTAGAAAAAACTTCAGAGTCCCCTGAAAAAGATGAGAAAATTACTCAAATACATGAATACTCAACTTAGACACATGTTGAACAAATTTATGTTGGAAGCTTCACTTAAATATTATCAGGGGAGAAAGTTGAAAAAAAAAAAATTAGGTCGAATCTTGATAATAAAGAAAGTTTTTTGTTTGTATATGTTCCTACTCAACCTGCTGCCAATACTTGAATAATTGCACAGCAGATGCAAACATAGCATTAGACCATGAAAATAAAAGAATATTGAGAACATAATCTGAGCACCATTGTTTACTCAAACACTGCCATATATATGAGCCGTTCTCAAAAGTTCGACCATTTGATTGTCTTTTGTAGGGCAATTTTTAACAGCATTAAATAGATTTGCAAGCATACTAAATCAGTACCTTAAGATTATAGGCCTGCTATCTTTAAAAAACAAAAAGATAGTTCAATTCCTGGTGATTGCTGTAAGTGTCCTTAACTCTTTCTATACCACACGTCAACATATTGGTGGGCCAACGGTAACCATTTCTTCTACCACACAACGATATATCGGTAATTCAGAAAACCAGCACTGAATTGTTCAGTTTACATGATGTTCCATATTTCCAATGCCAAAAGTATGTGAAACAGAAAACTTGGAGCATCCAGCGCCGAAATGTGTCACAGAAGTAGAAGTATGCAAGACTGCAGATTTTTGTTGAAAAAAAAAAAAAGGAAGTGTCTATTCCCAACCCGTGTTGGGAATAGCAGGATTTGCTTATTCCCAACCCGTGTTGGGAATAGTAGAAT
>JBCAUA010020499.1:0-12732 GCA_038406235.1 Peronia verruculata | reverse complement strand
ATCTATCTATCTATCTATCTATCTATCTATCTATCTATCTATCTATCTATCTATCTATCTATCTATTTTTCTGTATGTCTGTATATCTGTCTATGTGTCTATTTGTCTGTCTGTCTATAGGAAAACCAGGTATCTATCCGCGTCAATGCAAGTGAGAGATTTCGATCATTTAGTTCAGTGATGGTACTGATAGGGCAGTTCTGCCCTTGCTGTTGAGATCTTTCACATTCGCATCTGTATAACGCATTGTCAACGTCTTCACTTATTGCTGGACTAGGCGAACTGCCTTAAATAAATAGCTAATAGGGCACCACGTTGAGCACAGTGTAATCCGAGCCTCTAAACGACAGACCTCAAGTTGTGACCGCCTTTATCCGTCGTCGTGAGACCAGTATAGAATACCTTTCAATGCTTCTCCCCACCCTAAAACAAAAAAAGAATAAAAGATATTGTTTAAATCGTTATCCTATAGTCATCAACAGTTGAACTCATCCATCCATCCATCCATCCATCCATCCATCCATCCACCCACCCATCAACCCATCCATCCATCCATCCATCCATCCATCCATCCATCCAATCCATCCATCCATCCATTAATTCTTCCACCTTCTTCCTCCAATCATCAGTTTCTCTAAGTCTCTGCATTGTACCTTATATATGTGTATGTATCTGTTTGTTGTGTGTGTCCTATCTGTCCATCTGTCACTAGGCCAATGTCTGTCTGTCGATCTGTCCATCTACATTGTTTTTATACGGTTTCTCTGTCTGTCGGCGTGGCGTTCCATCTTTCCCTGTGTCTGCCCTTTCTCCTATTGGCCTGTCCTGTCGAATCTAATCCTCCTCAGATTATTCACAGCGAGGGTTCTTGCCCGAATTCTTTCTCTTTCTTTTTCTTTTGCATGAACTCGTTGAATCTCATTCATATTATATTTTTCATATATATCACCTTTTTGCATTCCTATCTCCCTTTTTTTATAATTTTAAAATTATTATTATTATTATTATATTATTATTTGACGCTTATGCCTCTAAGTCCTTTCTGTTCATGTAAGCTATCGTTTATTATTCAACAACATACATTAATGTTAATGGTGATCATTAAAGGATAAGAGAAAAACAATTATAGGCAATGCAAGGTGCTGGTACATGACAACAAATCAATAATAAAGATAAAAATAAAGATGATAAAGTAAAAAAAAAAAAAAAACACACACACAGAAAATGCGCCAAACTTGGGACAGAATAATCATAAGCATTTCAGACATATCTATAAATTGTAATAGCCTAGAGCTGCAGCCAATGCATTTGGAAGTGGTCTATGCTCATTCAAAGACAAAGGTGTTGACCCTGGAATCTATACTAGGCAACAGAATGTGATAGCTTTTATATATGTGATTGTAGTCTAAGGCCTTTGCGGTGACCCAAGTCCCAGCCCACAAACAAGGTGCATGGAGAACAATGGTGCACGACTTTAACAGGCGTCTCGATGATCCCAAGCCTAGTTAAGAGCTGTAATGAAAAGGAAGAAACAACAACAACAACAAGAACAAGAACAAAAACAACAAGAACAAGAACAACAAGAACAAGAACAAGAACAAGAAGAACAAGAACAAGAACAAGAACAAGAACAACAACAACAACAACAACAACAACAACAACAACAACATTTAAAAAAATAAAGAAAAAAAGAGGAAGAAGGAGGAAGAATTATATAGAAATATCGACTGTAGTTTTGTTTTCTGAGGTCATTATTTGCAAAGTTACTGCTATTACTATTGTAATTCCCCAGGGATTATTAATCTCCAGGAATTTCTTACAATTTACGTTACCGCCCTAGTTAAGTCTTTCTATCATTGGTCTGCTTGTGCGTTTGCCACTATGTCAAATTGTGCATCTTAATGTATAATTCTAAGAGGTCAATGAAACATAGAATTCCTATATAAATGGGTTATTATTATCAAGCAAACTAAGAGACAGAAGACTCATTATAGAAATTATGGCCGGTGACAGCATATAGGCCTATGTGGCTTACATGTAAATAAGTACTAGATTATTTTGTTTTTCGTTCTTTCAGTGGATAAAGGTAGCTTGGTGTAACCTTTTATGTATTGTTTATAGGGTTTCTATCATAGGAGATAACGCTAATGTTACTGGTTCTTTTCGCTCTATTTTTTGTTCGAGAACCAAAATCTAGTTCTTTCTTCACAAAGCCTTATTGATTGAACGTCTGTGCAATCTAGTTGCAAACTTTTTGATATCACAAAAAGCCTCGCTAAATCAAAGCGCTCCAAGAACCCGGTGACCTTCACCTGGGGGTTATTAACTTCTCGTTTTGTGTAATAGCAGAGTTTGGGAAGTGATAGAACTATATTTGCACGAACGATCGGCAAAGTCCCTAGTAATGCTGTTCTCAAAAACTCAGGAGAGACAAAGCTTTCGCTGGACTAGTTGTGACAGAGGCTATCACTAATCCATAAGGCACCCTAATGGCTTACGTCTTGTTGCCAAAAAAATCTAGAGCGACCCCGTACATCTGTTGCAGGCTATGCTTTTGCAATGAACTAGCTGGGCATGGCGGAATAGGGAAATAGCATTAAGAGAAAGAAAAATGAAACGGGATAGAAAGAGAGAGAGAGAGAGAGAGAGAAAGACAGAGAGAGAGAGAGAAAACGGGAAGGAGATAGAGACAACCAAAAAAGAAGAGAAGAAGAAAAGACAAATAGAGAGAGGAAAAGAGTGAAAAAAAAAGAATGTGGGCAGAGACAGAGAAAGAAGGAAAGAAGAAAGAGAGAGAGAGAGAGAAAGAGAGAGAGAGAGAGAGAGGGAGAGAGAGAGAATGTATGTGTTCTGAGACAGAGAGATCGTTTGTTTGTGTTGGGATTTAACGGCGCATCAGCAACAAATCAATAATAAAGATAAAAATAAAGATGATAAAGTAAAAAAACGGCTACACTGTGTCGGTTGAATATAGAGGGAATGAAACAGGGAAGAAGAGTGAGTGAGAGAGAAAGAGAGTGAGAGCGAGGGAGCAGGAGAGAGAGGGGAGGAAGAGACACAAGAGAGGGACAAAAAATGAAGTGTCAAATAATGAGTGACCAAGGAAAGGGAGACAGGACTTACAGACAAACATACATAGAAGACTATGTAAACCCAACACCCAAGTAACATATCCTCTTTTTTTAAATGTCTCATTGTTTTTGCAAGTGTCTGCTTGCCCCCATGCTTTTTGTTTAAGTTAAGAAAGAAATGGTTCATATTCGACTAAGCAAAATCCTGGAAATTCCCGCCGGAATGTTTGTACCCACCTGCTAGAAATAGAACACCCACTGATGTTTGTTACCGCTCCGCCACGAGATCCGAGAACAATTTATTGTCATCGATCCCGTGCATATTTATGTGTTTTTCTCTGTCAACGGTAGTGGATAGTTTGGAGTGTTTATTCTCCTCTACTAAAATTAGACGGGGATTTCCAGCCGTTGTCTAGGTTGAAGCAAATCTATTAGAACTGTGGTCACCCTGCCATTTATATTTACTTATACAAGTTTGATCAACATGTGTTTCCATTCATACAGAAATTTTCAGTCCAAAATCTGCATCTTGAGGAGCTCAGCATACAACTGAAAAACTTGGCATGGTAAGTTAATTTTGTGCCAAGACAATTCCATGATGTTAGTTTCTATAGCATGATAATTGTTCCTTTGTCTGTTACAAATTGAAATATTTCCTACTTTAAATCACAGATGAGTATCATTACTTTGGATTGAATGTGTTACTTAAGCACTGCGACAGACTTTGTCAGCCAATACAATCAGGTAAAAATATCTGCCTCACAGCAAACGACGTTGCTCACTCTAAAATGTTCTACAAATACCGCAGATGATCAACCATTCCCTCATACAAACTGCAATAATTTATGTTGAGGAACATGGAAGAAAGAAGTTGTGATGTCTAGACCGATAAGAACCAATATAAAGGTAGTGAATAACATGAAAACTGCACACGACAGATAAAGGAGAAAGAGGGCGTGGAACGGAAGAACATGATGGAAATCCGGTATGAACATAACAGTTGCAAACGTGAAAGACAGCATAGTAAATAGTTAACAACATTAGGATGCAGATTATTACAGTTAATGAAAACTTTTTTTCCCCAGTGTGTGACTTTTTTAAATTTCTGGTTTTGAAACATTTTTCAATGAAGATTGTTTTGACCTTCACAATCCACCGCATCATCAACATCCACCTAATGTTATTCTATTCAAGCTTCAGAGATCTCTTACTTTAAATGGCCTCCAAATCTAGCCAGATAAGTCAATTTAAAATACATTTGTAGGATCTCTGCAGAAGAAAATGAAGACACAGCAGATTTACAATTTTAAGAATGAATCTCTAGCTATATTATTTTATGGCGCGAGTAAAGCCAGAAAAAACATGACGTTCTTTGTTTCGCACGCGACTAAACATCCCTATCTTTTTTCAGTCTCACAAGTGATTGGGTAAGTCAAGCCCGCTCTGCAAGATATTCTGTTATTCTTATCCCCAACTAAAGAAGGGAAATATCTTGCTATAGCAATACTAAAACATGAATAATACATATCAGATATTAGATAAATCTTGCCTTTCTTTTGACTAACCTATAAAATAGTTCGGGATATACCACCTTTCTCCGTTTTAATTTATTCATCAGTCACATCGAACAGTTCTATTTATGACATTTTAGGAGCATTTTAAAATATTTAAATAAATCCAGCTGCGCCAATGAAAATCAGCATTATAATCATATAGACACCCAATTTATATTTACAAATGAAACTATGCATACTAAGACGTCTTACTTAAAAACTTATTCAAAGTGACTCAATCGACCCATTTTACAATTATCTTAAACTATTCGGAAAGAAATGGTTCGTTTTGGATCCTGTAGGAATCTTAATTCCTATCATCAACCGCTATGTTTCTTAGACGGTTACGGTTTTGTTAAGCATTTCAACCTCCTGTCGTGGTGGTTATATCAGCTGTACAAAAACGCACAAAAATTGAAGTTTGCGAGCTCTGTATGCTCTGTTTAATTTCTTAGACCATCCTTTTCTGACGGTAACTGTGGTATATCAATTTATTAGTGTCCAACATGCATTATGTCACAATTCCATCAGCTGTGATCGTTCTTACTTGTCGAGCATGAATCTGTTTTATTAAATTTTATTTATTATTAATGTTCGCCCTTCCATCTCGACGATGGCTCGACGTTTCTTGTGTCCAGTTGTGGCTGATGAGACCGATTGATTCTTGGAAGGCCCGGCCACAGATGGGACATATACTCCGCTGGTTTCGGAGCTTGGGAGTTGGCTCAGGATTTATGCTCTCTTGGATACTGCTTTGTTCTTAGGGCGCGGCACCCTCGCCAACGCGGCTTCTCCATTATGAGAGGTCTTGGATACGGACTTCCCGTGTTTTGGTGTCAATGCCGAAGTTTTTCAGAGAAACTTTAAGTGTGTCCTAAAAGTGCAGTTTTGTCCTTCCTTGTGAGTATTTGCTGTCTGCTAGTAGTTTCCTCGAGAAACGCATCTCTTACACACACACTATGTGTCCGGCTCATCTGAACTGAGCTCTTCTAAGTAGCGTCTGATCTAGAACATCTGTGTCAGGTTTTCTATTTTCTCAGGAAAACTTCAGGAAACGGTTGAGCATTTTTGGCGTGATGCTCGTATACGGTCCAGGTCTTACAAGCGTACAGAAGGGTAGTAGAACGGCTGCCTTCAATACCTTCAGCTTGGTAGACAATTTGATACTCTTTCCCACACCGATACTCTAAGGCGTCAGAAAACGGAACTTGCTCTTGTAATACGTGTATCTACCCCCGTGTGCACGTTCACTGGCTTTGAGATCGTGTTTCTGAGATACGTAAAACTGACCACAGCTTTCAGGGTTTCTCCCTCGACGTACCTGTGATGTTCTGACTACCGCTACTGTAGTCCAGGCTCAAACATGACTTCATGACCTCGGTTTTCTTCCTACTGATGGTGAGTCCAAAAATTCTGCAGGATGATAAGAGTCGATCCATGCTCTGCTGTACTTTTGCTTTGGTGACAGCGTTCAGAGCGCAGTCATCGGGGCACACGAGTTCTCAGATATAGTCTTTTTCAACCTTGGCCTTCACCTGAAGCCTGAGGGTATTGAAGAACCTCCCCTCTGTCCTGATTCTGAAGCCAATATATGCATCATGGTCGTCATGGAATGCGTCTGAGACCTCAGCTGTAAGCATCATAATGAACAGTCTTGGCGCCAGTAAACAGCCGTACTTCATACCGTTCGTGACTGAGAAAGGCTTGGAGCACTTTCAGTCGTCCAACACACATGCCTACATGCCCTCATGAAATTGGTGTACCATGCTGATGAACTTTGGTGGGCATCTGAGCTTCTTCATAACATATCCATAGTCCTTCATGGCTGGCCGTGTCGAGGGCTTTTGTCAGATCAACGTATGTCGTGTACAGGTCTTATGTAATGCATGTGGGTTTCAGCAGTTTTCACCTTTGGTGGCCACATGCTACAATTTCTCCTGCCAGGATTGTCTCATCAAAAATCAATTAAGTAAGTAGATTTCACTCAAGGTTGATTGAAAACATGGTTTCCTTTTGTTTTCTTTCCGTCTCTGTCCTCGTTTTTGATATCTGGTTCATTGGACAGATGACATTGGACATGTCCGAGCTTCGAAAAAACAAAAAAAATTCTCCAGTAAGCGACTTGATTAAGCATGGCAATATTTGGCAATCAATGTTTTGTACTGTAATGCTTAACTGATCAAACGACATGCAATCAGAGAAAGTAATAATAATAATAATAAAAATAATAGTTATAATAATAACAAATATTCGTAATAGTAATGATAATAATAATAATAATAATAAAAAAAAAAAACAACGATAACGGGAAACAAATCAGGGGTATCGACGAAATAAAAGCAAAGTACTATCAGAAAGGTGAAAAAACTGATGATTAAGAAGGAAACAAAACCAGGAAACTACCACCGACAACAGAAGAAAAAGCATAAGGCAAAATGAAAAACAATAAAAATAATTACAGGAAGATAAAAAACATCATGAAAACAACAACAACAACAAAAGACATGAGCAAACACGCAAATAAACATACTACTATTTATATGGATGACACGAGACCGCTCGCCAGAAATCTTTAGACAAAAACGCATGTGCTTGATATTTTTCTGCTTTTTTCCCCCCTCGTTACTCTTTGCACGTTCTTTCGTCCTATTGTTTTCCCGAAGCCATTACAGAGAATCCATTTTGATATCATCAAAGTGAGAACAGTCCGCGGGCAAAAAAATTCTACCCGCCTTCCCATCCAATCCTATCGCTGTGATGTTCTCATAGTTTTATTTGATTACCTTCAGACACGCAAAGAGTTCATTTTCTTGTAAAGAACCGTGATGAGATCTGATATACACCCCAAGCAGTTTTCTCCTCCTGTATATAAAAAAGAAAAGAAAAGAAAAAAAGATTAAAGGTTGTGTATTTCGGCGACAAAATGATGTAGACCATGATGGGATCGATGGATAAAAAATAACAAGATGAAACAAAAATATTGTGGTAATGCCTGTAAATGTTTGTTCTCAAACCTATTCTGACATCATTTAAAAACAAAAATTAAAACAATAATAATTAAATACAAATTATATTTCAATTTTCATGTGGGCAGAGTGAGTGTGTGTGTGTTCGTGTGTGTGTGTGTGTGTGTGTGAGAGAGAGAGAGAGAGAGAGAGGAGGGAGGGAGGGGAGAGGGGGGAGTAATTGTTACCTCTGAAGAAATCTGTTCCATGGATTAATTGTTTATCTTGCAGTAATGCGCTGTACCCCAGTGAACCACGCCTCTCCTCCTGAAACTCAGATAGGATTGTCATAATAATAAGCCATATAAAGAATCAAGTGACAAATGGTTTTAAGTTATATAAAAATGCCGAAAACAGAACACCTCATGAATTCGGGCGTCCTCGTTTATTCCCAGATGTCAGGGAGAAATGGCGTTCGTTATTACAATGTTGTCAGATGGCATAAGTTATTACAGCATAACCAGTCTGTTTCTCAGGGTTGATGGGCACTCTGATGCCTCTGGTGTGATGGGCCGTAGGTTTGGTCAGTGTAAATGATGATATATCTCTTGCGGAATAAAATTTAGGTCAGTTTATTTAAATTATCTGTAGTATGCCAGGACATTAATCATGTGAGGGGTTGTCAAAGGCTTATGAGTTAGTGGTTAAGCTGGAGTATATTTTGTACAAACACATTTGCTAGAAATGTATTTTGTAAGGGCAGGACTATGATAACACAGCCTGGCTAATTTACTAGCAGAATGTCATTTTATAGTGCCTGTATCGCTAAAGCCGCAATGAAAAGGAGCTGAAAAACAATTGAACTTCATAGCTGAATGTGAGAGACCGTGATACATCAGTAGTGGGATCAAACAACAACATTAAAAAAAAAAAATAACACACACACACACACACATGTACACAACAACATTGGCAATAGTGACGATAGCAGCAACATCAACAGCAGTCCCAGGGGTAACAAAAACAGGAACAACAACATCAACAATCAAAATGATAGAGAAGAACGTTTTGAATGCAATGGGACTTGGCTTTTTCAAAAATTGATAACAGACCTTTGTCGATCGAAACCTTATCTTGATGGCAAATTCATTGATTAAGTCGTATGACCTTGGTTTCAGAGACAACCTCGGGACCGCGTTTTCCAGCTTTTCCTGCCAATTTTATCACCCTCCATTGTAGAATCTCTGATCCGCCAATTTTATCCGTCGTTCCCTTGATGTCATCCTAGATAATTAATATGCCCCCCCCCCTCTTTGCAATGATTGAAACGCCAAAGGAAAGCTGTGCACGATTATCTCTTTTTCCAAGGTATTACTGACCTGGAATCTTTGGAATCAGCTTGCTCGAAATGATGAGAACCGAAGATTAATAGATCTAGCTCAAAATCATTTGCCCCCGCCTCCTGCAAATATTCTCTGAGCGTGAAACTTCTAGTCTGTGCGCTAAAGCACCCATTCTTTGATTTTATAGTATAATTAACAGTCTTAATATCTGACCTAGAAGAAATATATTCCATAACCAGGTCGAGCTGTACTCAGCAGTTTATATCATAATGGTGCAATGATACTACCCAAAATGCAATCTGAAAAACAAATCTGTGGAAATATTACATGTACTGAGGAATTAACCATAGAAGAAATCTAGAATCAAAGATCTCATGTAAGAGTAGCACTTCCTCCTACCAGCTTTGTCTGATTTCTGGACATGGATACTACTGTATGACAACAATATCCGTCTCTCAGTGGTTAATCCATACTACTCCTCTGAATTATTTAAACTAACTTTTATATTAGTTACTTTTCACAGTAATGAAATGCAATCCTGCTGCCTGATGGTTGCATTCATTTTCTTAAAGGAATTGCATTCTCGTTTTGGTATCGCTATTTGTGAGAAAGATCTTGTTGATTTACATCTTGCATCTGTGGTGTCTGCCGTCCAGGAGCTTGTTTTTTTTGTATACACCAATTTCTTAATGTTGCATTCTTATGACATGGTCTTACATGTGGCAGCTTTGTTTGTTTGTGTTGGGGTTTAACGTGCTGATGGCAGGTAACATCCATAGCAGATATAGGTCAGACCTGCATCATCTTTGTTGAGATATCTGTTTTGGGCTTTTGAAAACTAGATTTTCAAAAAGGGGTATCATTTCATTAGGATTTTTGTTCTCCATTTCACTTGCCTTTCCAAATGTCAATTGGTGAAACATTTTGGCACATGCCTTGATATGTCAATCTGCATCTATGCGTTCGGAAGAGAGTTATATGGTAAAAAAAACTTCGGCTTTTTGTGTTTCTTTTTCGTCCCTCGCTATCCGTGAAGAATTCCTCGTTCCATAAGTTCATAATTACGTCTCTAGATATTAAAGCAGAAGGGTTTAACGTATGAACAGATCCAAAGCGGTAATAGAATGGTTACATACTTTTCCACCTATCCCAGTATTAAGTAATAATCTGGGTCAAACAGGCTTGAAATTCTTTAGATCTAACTTTGAGATGGCGTTTCAGTACTTAAAGAGATTGGTCAAATGAACTGGTAATACTGTAAATCAGGGAAACACAACATGGCTGTTTAGAATTTTCTTCATTTTTATATTGAAAGATCCTCTCAAGTCTCTCATAGCCAATATTGTTAAGTGCTCTCCACGAGTCGTCGTTGGGACAAGACAATTTCAACATCATCTAAAAGTCAGATCTCAGGGCCAACCCTGAGGCATATTAAATTCTCGGGATGGATGGGCACTTGGCCTGAAGCACCGTGTTTCCGAATCATATCTGGGCAGTAAAAGAATATTATATCAGATCGGTCGTAGTATTTCAAAGCCAAGGGCAATATTACTGTTTTCTGAATTGTGAGCGGGAAGTCGATTCTTATACTGATTTTGAGCCTAAAGGCACTCGGTAAAATTGTTACGAGGACTGAAGACATTTATTCTTTGCAGATCGCCAAGAAGGAATACACCGGGCTCTCTGTTTTGAGCTGGGCCTTTTGCCTTTGCTTTAATTGTCCATGTGTAAGAAATACTAGTTATGTCAATATCCAGCAACCCTCTCTGTTTAAACCTAAATGAGCCGAGAATTGCAGCCGATTGCCAATTTTTCTCCCACCTTGCTATCGAAAGGACGAGTAAAGATGTAAGAGGAATCAGTAATCACAACAGCAATAGCACCAAAATCTACGACAGCGTTACAGTGTATGTTATAGCTGACTAGCACTCCATCTGGTACATAGCTGGGAGCGTGTGAGAGAGATTACACTCCCAGTATTATTTTTTTTTAGAAGGCCGAAAGTTTGTTATAATAACGAGAAAAGCTACAAAAACGGCACAAACCTCGGCTTTCATAATATCAATGGCCATGCCAGATTAAATAATTGGAGATACTACAAAATTTTCTCTGATCTTTTTTTCTAGGGAGCAGCCCAATTAATGGTCACTTAAACAATAATTTGTGAATACACAGTCTGGATTTAATAAATCCCCCCCCCCCCAAAAAAAAAAAACGAGTGAGGACACAGTTATGGTATGATACTAAGGAAAGAAGAGAGAAAATCTAGCTCTGATATTGAGTGGTAGGGCCTGGGACGCAGTACTACGGAAGCATCTCTAAAGCCCGATTTACACGTAGGGTAAGATCCTGTTTGTCACCAAGAGATTTCCCCTTCCCCTCAGCCCGGCGGTTTCTCCTCTTGGACTCATCCCTCACGTTTGTTCCTTGCGATTGCCACATTTACACATAGCGTTCTGTCTGTCGACTCTGTGTTGTTTTACACAATTGTTCACTGCTGGATTCTATGCATACCTAGTTGTGGTGTGTTCGTGAAAAATGGTGGATGAAGTTTTAGATGACGTATTAACTCTATGCGTGAGTGCAATTGAAGAAAAAAGAACTAGGAAAAAAAGACAGATTCTAGTTAAAAAAAGAAGACAGGTTTATGACTTTTTCAATAACAGAAGAAGCGTGTCTTGGCAAGAAAGATATGCTTTGCATTAAAAAAATATGTATAAACATTTAGTTTCCTTGAAAGGCATAATTAATTACTATTGTTTTATTTAAAATAATATTATTGTTTTGGAAAGCTAATTACATTGTATTTTATGCTGCTTGCACAACATGAAACCAATATAATATGCTTTTTGTTGTTGTTAAATGAGTCTGCATAAATAAATTATGTATTTTACACAATTAATGAATAAAAATTCCGGGAGACAAATGGAAGACATTGCTAATGCCGCACATGATGTACATAAAAGCACCTCAAATAAATAAATAAATAAAATAAAAAATACTATAGAGGTACATCATGGAGGTAAATAGATCCACGAGGTAGCCCATATTAATAATGTGCAACACTTGAGACCAGTAATTTGTGGCTTTGTTTTTTAACTTAATGCAAAATAGTGCCGTGTGCGGTTTATATGATATAAACTGTTGCGATAAGTAAATATAAAGGGGTTGATTTGCTAAGTACCAGATATATTGTTTAATCTTTCTACTACAATGTGAAAATCTATAACAATAAACATGTACAGATACTGCATTTTGGAGAGCAACGTCTGTATGTAGATCTAAATATTTTTATTTCAGTAAAATGAGTAGCCACAAATCTCAAATATGATACTGAAATTGATATCAATTTATCTTTGTTAACGTCACATAATAAAGGCCAATTGTCGATCAAAATTGATAACAGCCAACTTTTCCTATTAAAATGCCCAATAAAAATTTGTGTTACTGAGAGAAGGATTGCGGGAGTGTCTGTGAGTGAGCAGTTGTGAGCACTATGGGATTTAGTGCATGGTAGACCTAGATCAGTCAACTGATTAGTCATCCCTGCAAAGTCATGTTGAAGATCTTACTAAACAGACTGAAACCACAAGCAGAAAACATTATTGCTGAAGAACACAGGAAGGAGCACAACTGAACAAATCTTCAACTTGAGGCTGCTCTGTGAGAGGTATAACCAGCATCAACAAGACCTCTATCATGTCTTCATTGACTTCAAGAAGGCATTTGACAGGGTTTGGCATGCAGCTTTATGGGCTACCATGAACCTGTACAACATCAACGCCAACCTGATCAGATTGATACAACACCTCTATGACAA
>JBCAUA010020488.1:0-12732 GCA_038406235.1 Peronia verruculata | reverse complement strand
AAGCCACTTTCCCTTCCCCCCCCCCCCCCCCCACATGCCTGTGTGGTTGATGGTCTTTTATTCGGCGAAAACTCACACCCTGGACGTCGCACTTTAGAGTGTAGGACAGAGCCGGACTGGTTACTCGGCAGTTTGGGATCCTGATGGGCCGGTGTGCCGGTAGGTATGTGGGCCGGTGGGTCAGTAGGCCGGACGGTCGGAGGGAGAGAGAGAGAGAGAGAGAAAGAAAGAAGAAGAAGAAGAGGAACTTTCTATGTCCCAGGTGGGCCGGTTAAGTTGGCAAACTCCCGGGCCGACTTTTCTAGCCAGTCCGGCTCTGCTCTATGATCCTACATCAGAGGATGGCAAGATTTTATGAATACCCTTTTTCTTTTTTCGGAGACTCAACGGTCCTGGCTTCTTGGATAGGGAAGGCCGACATCTAGCCTGCTCAGATAAGGACGAACATAATAATTTCGGAGGTTCCGTGTATAGGTTAGGCACAATAAAGAATCCGTGGCAGTTCAAAATCAGATGAATGGCAGTGGAGACGCCGCTGTACAGACAAAATTTCCTGATTCCAAATTTCTACCCTCAAAATTTCTCCTCGTCAAAAAAGAGAGCAGTGACTAAGACTGAAATGGTACATAGAAAATAGAAAAAATACTTGCAAATGACGCCGACAGAAATGATACTTGTAAATTTTGAAAGTTCCTTTTTTGCTTGCTAAGGATCCAGAAAGCTATAGGATTTCATAAGAATCTTCCTCACTATTACAGTGCAGAAATGAAAAAAAAAAAAAAAAAAGAGGAATAAGATGCAGAAGACAGTTCAGCCATGATTATGTCCCGATCGTCAGGCCTTGCAAAGACCTTATAAGACACAGTCAGAGGCAGCCACGGAAGAGGAAGACAAAGGAAGAAATGGGAAGACAACATCTGAGGATGGACAGAGCTGAGATTTGGCTGATTCTCAAAGTCAGAGAGCAGTGTGAGACAAAGAGGAATGAAGGAGGTTAATGGTCTCATCTTCCTCAAAGACGCTCTTACGACACCGGCAGAGGTCAGGTCAAGAGATAGGTGACAAGATCAGAAAAGTTTGTTACTATTTTCGATGTATTAAATATGCCCAAACAATCCCTGTCTCAAGAAACAGCTATATTCTCAACTGCCCCCCCCCCCCCTCTGGGGCCACCTTTTCGCTCCTCTAACACAGCTTTTGTCCTCCTCTACGTTGTTGTTGCTGCTGCTGCTGATGATGTTGCCGTCGTCGACCTCGTCGTTGTCTGTTTTTTAACCGACTACCGGTGTTTCATTTCAAATACACGTCACGGGATTTCCGTGTTATATAACGGAGTATTTGGCACTGGCCCTGACTAAGCACAATAAGGGTCTCCAAACTCCAACCTCCCAATGTCGCCCAGACTGTGTTGTCCCTCATCTTTTGTCTGCTTAGCTCCAACCAAACTGTGTGTATTCAATGCTAAGTGATAAGGGGGCCCTTTGTTTCACTGCGGAATTTGAGTATCAAGAGTAAAGTTGACTTATTCACAGAGTTGTTTTCTATGTTCTTCGTCGTCTTCCTACTATTGGCGTACATTAAGCCTATAGCCATTCAGTTAGATCAAATATTTCGTTATCTTTCAACACAGATCAAAATCGTGATTATTCTACAGAAGGTCCGTGGCTGAAACAGCTGAAGGACTCCAATATCAGCAGTGCCTTTTTGGTTTTGGAACTTTATGATTATTATGTAATCTATTATTATTATTGTCTATTATTGTTTTTATTGTTATCTAATTTATGTACATTATTATGTGTAAGTTTATGTCTGCGTACCTGTACAACGTCCCTGCTATGAGTGGCGTTCATCAGATTCCAGGCTTGCACCAGTTGCTGCTGTGTGTGCACCAGTTCTTGCTGCAGATTGCTCACCTCTGCACTCACACTGGCGAAATCAGACTGCGCAGCCACGGCCAGCTGGCGTAAGAGGTTGTCAAGTCTGGAGATTGGAAAAAAGAATTTCGCTACTATAAGATGATTCTAATTGTCTTCGAGTTCGAGGCTTCATATCATACTTGCCCTAACGAAAGAAATCAGGATATTTAGTCGTATTTTTTTTTTTTTTTTCATCGATTATAAAAGAATAATTAGCCTTCCAAATTCCAGTAATATGAGTTATATGCTTTTCTCAGCTTGGAGCTTGTGATTACAGCATGTCTCAGAGACCCGCAGTCTTTTTGTCGATGTGAGAAAGGCTGGAACCCCGGAGTTTCCAACATCATGATAGTGGGCTCAACCCATTGGTAATTACTTTTTAAAAAATCAAGATGTACACAATGGTTTCTCAGAACTTTCATTATAATGAGGAGACTATCAATTCTTTCAAATCACGTAGATAAATGTATTACTTTTTTTTTTTTTTTAAGTGTCTACTCTCTTTCGAGGGACACGAGAACTGATCAGAAAGGAACATGTACAGTATTGCGTTTTTACCTGGCCAACTCTGCGGCCGACTGTCGCTCAAAGCTGATGGTGTCAGTGGCGAACTTGTTGAACACGTTCTCCTCCACACCACCGCCTAAAGAATCTCCCAGTGCCCCGGTCTGCATGTTGCTCACAGCTTGGGAGGAATCCACATTCATACTGGTTCTTCTAGTCATGGCACGCCTTTGGCTGCCAGGTACAGTCCCAGAATTTAACACGGACTTGAATTCTGTTTTCTTGGATTCTGATACCATAGGTACATTCAGATCGAGGTTCTTTGTGGGAGAGGACGGATCCTTTCTATGTCCAACTCTTTTTTCTTTGGTCATAGTATTTTGGTCATTATTGCTTTGACGATGATTAGGTTCGTTGGCCATAGTGTCCAATGTCTGATACAGAATTTGTTTGAACATTTCTCTGTAGGTATCCTTGATACTTGAGGAAGTGATATTTTTCTGCAGCTTCATCAGTTCTTGCTGTTTAGACGGGCTTCGGTTTCCAAACCTTTGGTTGAGCCACATGTATGGATTTGATGTCCGAGCCGTGTAAGGACTAGGGATATTCTTACCGAAACTCATCGCATCTCCATTTTTACCACTGAGGTTTATTCCGACAACGTTATTCCCATGGCGATAGTGACCATCGGCTCGATGGCCCGGCCGATTATGGGAATCATTCAATAAAGGATTACCGGTTGTTCCAAATGGTTTTTCCACACTGTATGGGGTCTTCGTGGACGTATCAGTTTCTTGAGACGTCAGAGAATGATAGACATTTAGAAACGGATTCCATGGAATTAGGACTCGAGGAGGTTGTCTAGAAAGAGAGGTCGAATTAGCCTCGGGCGTGTCTTCGCCCTCAGTCTTTGTCAACGGCGCTAGTGATGATTCCAACACAGATGTGTCGTTGTTTGACATGTGCTGTTCCTGTCCCATTATCTCACTGTCTACCTCTGGGAAGAAATATTGCGGGTCATGGGAAGCCTCATCTTCCGAGTGAAAAACGTCCTCCAGCTTTGAGGATACATCCTTAAATGTATTTGGCAGCTGGGCATTGTCAACATAGGCTGTAAAAGTTTCTGAGACATTTCCTGCATCGTACACAGTCGTTGCATCATGATTTACTGAGGCTGCCAGCACACACCTTAGAAATATTACAAAGAAGACATAGAAAATGCTCCCCGTTTGAAAAGCCATTCTGTCGCTGCTATCCTCATCAATCAAAACTTCTTCATGTGAAATAAGTTATTTAATTCATGTAGAAATAAAACACCATTCAACATTGATTGAAACCTAGCGTGTGCATCTTGTGAAACACCACTTTGTCACTGAGTCTGATAGCACACAGGGAGTCCCTGGTCAAGCTCTACATCCCAATTGATAACGGGAAATCATGACTGTCAATTAAGTTTTCAAATGAATCCACCCTGTGGACCGTGCTCTGTAATGAAAAGATCGCTCCCAAATGTACAAATGTCAAAGGATAAGACCAGATGATTCAAGAAACAGACAGATCAGGAGCTCCCTGCCTGAAGGTCCATGCTATCGCCTCCTTCCTGTTGCTAGCTTGGCATGCCTCTAACCAGCTCATTAAGAGTCGTTACCACCATTTATCACCTTGTTTGTCCAAACACGACCAGGGAAACTTCAGGCTTTAATGTGAAGAGGCCGCATGGCTTCGCCTATGAAACTATTTTAAGACTAAACTGTTGAAATTTTGGACGTTTTGAAGAAGAATCACAGGCTTTCAGAAGCTGTTCTGATAATTAGTTGTGAGGATTGAAATATACTTTTCATGTGTTCCTGTATCGTAATTTTGTGATTTAGATAAGATTTTTTTTTTTAAATCTAGTTTGAGTGGAAAGTGAAACTCTCGTTTTCACAAATGAAAAAAAAAAGTTATAACGGGTGTAAAGAAAGTTACATATCAGTATTGTCTATTTCAAATGTTTTATTTTTGCATTGTTTCCGAATAATACGACATTTTATCAGGACCGTGTATTACGACATCCCATTGAAACATATTGTCATTTCCAAGAATATTCTTCCCTAACTAGACAATACCAGCGTCAAAGATGGCTATCAAAGCTAACAATGCAATCTTCTTAAACAACAACAAATAATAATAACAATAATATGCATTTTAATAAACGAGTTGACTCATTTAGCACCAATCCCAGAAAACTGACCACAACTTTGCTGTGTTAGTGTTAAAGGATAAAATAGTATCTGAATTCTGAAACCTGGAGCTTTATAGTAGATTTTCTGGCAGTAAAGATAAGTGTTTAATTAATTTGCCATAAGCTGAATACCAACCTATGTTTCGAAAATGATTGCTCTAAGAACGAACCAAAATGCTACCTAACTAGAGTTGACGTCCCAAAATTCCTCTTGACAAAATTAACATCTTCAATCAAAGTAGCACTTATAATCCAGATATTAGCCAGGACATCATATAACCTACGAATCTATCGACATTTAGATAATAAAAAGACAAAGAATTAGGAAGATGGCCAGGCTGTAAAGTGTCATTTGCCTTATCGTCAGTGTTTGAGTTAAAATTCATCAAGAAGACACTTTGAGAGTTTACCAGCAAGTAGGCGTAATTTCATTGGTCTTACTATCAGTGTCCAAATACCACTAGAAGGGCTCAGACTTAATGACTAGAAATGGGGTATACAGCTGAAATGTACAAGCTCTTGACAGAGAGTGTGTTAGTGGTGAGGCATAAAGCTTTCTCTGTCCATCGCATCTCTTGAATCTGGTAGAAGTTATTAGAATATGAATGGATGGATGGATGGATGGATGGATGGATGGATTGATGGATGGATGGATGGATGGATGGATGCATTAATGGATGGATGCATGGATAGATGAGCAGATGGATGGATGGATGGATGGATGGATGGATGGATGGATGGATGGATGGATGGATGGATGTTGGGTGGTTAAATGGATGGACAGGTGGATGGATCGATGGATCGAAGAATGGATGTAATGAAATGAGTTGGTTCGATGAACAAAACGATAAAGAAATTAATGATTTTAGATATGTATTTCTGTTCCAAGTGATAAGGGCTACTAAACTAGTTTCCATTGACAGGATCACATTCCCGTTGTGATTATGGCTAACTTACGAATAGCCCTTGGCTCCATAATTGGACCGTATAATATCCTTCACCTAGTGACCTTGCGTTACCCATTCCCTTCTCCCCTCCCCCCACCCCCCTTCTCCCCTCCCACTTCACATCCCATCCCCTTGCAATTTGGCGTGGCGTCATCTAGAGATGTTGAGAGTATCAGAAGAAACTGAATTCTTAGGATAGCAGCCTTGGGGTGGGGGGAGGGGGAGCAGTGGCTCTGTGGTTTGGCGTCTGCTTCAAGGTGAAAAAGGTTACGGGTCCTCTCATCTGAGGACGAAAGGACGCGAAGGTCGAAAGACCTGCACTTTTTTCAGTGACTCAACGATCACCTGGCTTCCTCTAAGTAGGAAAGCCTGACGTCTAGCCTTTTGGGATAAGGGCAAATATATTTCGGAGGTCCCATGTGTTCGTTACGCACGTTTAAGAACCCTTAGCAGTTCAAAATGGACAGGAAGAATAAGCTGTGTGCCGCTGTCCTATGAAAATTTGGAAATTCCAAATTTCTACCCTCAAAAAATTCTCAGTAAAAACAGGCAACCCCTTAAAAAAAACGAAATAATCCTACTTTCTTAGGATTGAAAGGCTTAAGAAATTCTTACATTCAGTCTGCCTTTGAAAGTATATCTCGCCAGCGGGACCTCTTCAGTGTCAATTTCATATGATAGAGTGACAGATTCGTATTAGCCTGTATCATCGAGGAATAGAAGTAGTGGTCATGAGTTGTCAGTTCTCCACTATCCTGTTGCTACAGCCATTCGCTTGTTTGTCCATGTGTCCACATTACTCGATATCTAAGCTGGGAGGATGGATATTTTAGGGACACCATGGTGAAAGGATCGGGTACGGCCATATAGGCAGAGGGAGGGAGGGAAGGAGGAAGGGAGGGATGTGTGGGTGGATGGATGCATCAATAGACGGATGGATGGATGGATGTGTGGGTGGATGGATGCATCAATAGACGGATGGATGGATGGATGGATGGATGGATGGATGGATGTGTGGGTGGATGGGTGTATTAACGGATGAATGGATGGATGGATGGGTGGATGTGTGGGTGAATGGATGGATGGATGGATGAATGGATGGATGGATGGATGAATGGATGGATGAAAGGGATGGACTGAGGGATGGAAGGATGGGTGGATGGATGGATTGATGGAGGAATGCCAAGAGAGGGATTGGGTCGATGATCATCATTATAAGAATAGACAATCCTTCACTGGATAACAGAGATTCTGCACAAAAGAACGTCACTTTCTATGTGAAAAGGGGGGGGGGGCGATACCCTAACCTTTTACCGCGGACGCGAGTTGGTAAATAAATAAAAAACCTGCACCCATAGAAACGGCACTATCCTTTCAGTAGACAATGCCAGATCCCTCTTTTATGCACTCCCCCTCCCCCCATTCATTGTCATGGCTACGTGGTGGTAAACAGTTGACAGAATCTGATACTAACGACAAACATTGACGCCGTGTTCAGAACGAATAGTTCAGGCTTTTTTGCTAAAAGCCATTGATCAATGGTGACCTGGCTCACTGAACGATTTTTTGTCAATCAAGAGTGGGCTGAAAAGTCGGGGCTTTTGTTAAAACTTCATTTCCTGTACTTGTTAGTTGACCGTAATAAAGATGAAATTGATTCAAATGCTGAAACATAATATGCTATGGAAGGGAACTATGACACAAGAAAAGCGATGAATATCACAGTTTCTCCGTTTTGTCTTTTTCGTTTCGTTATTATTACTTTTACATGTACATGTATTTAAATTAAATTTACATTTACTTTTTTATGTTTTTGTTGTTGTTGTTTCGTTTTTGTCTTGTTTGTTTGTTGTCTATTTATTTGTTTGTTTTGGATTTCTGTTTCGTTTTGTTATTCTTTTTTTACGTGTGTATGTTTACACTGTCTTGCTGTTTACTTAACTTAAATCTTTTGAATTAGAAATCTGTAACGCTATGCAAGTGTTTCGTTAGTCCTTACAATTGTGACTCTATTATTTTGTGTTGAATTATGGTACGGCGAATCACATTAAATATTTATTTTATACACCGATTGTTTGTTAAAAGTGGGCCATCCCTTTTAAGTACGTGTTTGAAACATTTTCAAATAGCTCTAAAGACGGCATGTGTTGCGAGAGTATTATTGGTTACCAAGAACATTAGTTGAGACAATTTGCACATGGGACTCCCGATCATGCTAAAATAACATAAACTATAAACACCAATTTTGCAGAGACATTTCTGCATCAGCGATATTTTTTTTTTAAATGTCGAATAGTGATAAGACTGATTCGTTCAACTAATTTGTGAGATTCCTCAGAGCAACTAGATTTTGTTTCCCAAAAAGTCGTTGCCCTTCTCAAAAAATGGGATTTCAGTAAGTGTAAGATTTTCATTTATATATATATATAAATGAAATAAATAAATAAATAAATAAATAATATATATATATATGAGATCATTTTGTTTTTGTTTTGTTTTGTAAGCGCAAAGTCCAGAATTATAGATCTATTAATTCTCACAAATGTGCTTATGCCTATCCACAATTCTATCCCATCCTGTTATACAGACCTTCTCCTGTGGGTATAACAACAACTCTTAGGTTGTTTAATCTCAAAGATGAACATAATGGTACGTCCTTTCATATGGTGGATGACGAACTTCATCATTTTGATGGACTTTGCATTGTGTAAGTAGGCACTGACAGCAAATACCTGTGAGACATGTAGTCGGCAGTAATGGTCTCTAGTCAGTAGATGTTCTGTTTCCATACAGCAAGCCTCTGTTAGGTATAAATGAACACCTTTGTGCTAGTGGTCGAAAAACTCCTTAAGTGGAGTGAGACAGGGGACGATCTACAGAGGAAAAGTGGGTTCTTTCATTAGATATTTCCACCTTCAATTTCCTGACGTCATCTGAAATCCCAGCCTCACGGTGTCCGTCACCCCACCTTTTTTTGAGATTCGAACCAATGTGGTCTGGTTTTAGGTCCAGATGCAGTTGACCGAAATGACTATTCTGTACTACGCTATACTAAATATTAAAGAGAGAATGACAATGGACTCCAGTTCGTCCAAATGGTATAAGAGAAAGGTGTTTTATGATATTAACCTGAGTTGTTGTTGTTGTTGTTGTTGTTGTTGTTGTTGTTGTTGTTGTTGTTGTTGTTGTTGTTGTTGTTGTTGTTGTTGTTTAGGCAATGACTGATAAGAGGACAGGTTTACATACTGAGTATACTGAAATCAGGTAAACTAATTTAAGAGATCTGACTCATAATTTGTAATGCACACATTCAGCAAACGTTTTGAAAAACCCTCACTTTTTGCTGAAATAGACGTTATTACGGCTGAGGATGCTCGTAATGACAGGATGCAAAATTGGTGTCTAATGAGAAACCCAAATATAGCAAAGACAAAAACCTGTGCTCAGAAATTCCCCGAAGAGAAAATAGATCGATACGGGCGCCGGACAAAAGCTGCAGCCTTTCTATGGGAATTACAATCAGGCTTACATTCTGGCAAATGAATTACACAGTGTTTAGCTAATCCATGCAACAGCTGAGATTGGCATCGATGTGTGCTATGTCTCATTACTCAGACACAATCTTGATAAAAGTTGGAAAATCAGCAGTATGTGTAGAAATAGCTTTCACGAAATGCTCATATCATACACCATATAAAACCTGTCATGTCGAAATCCACGTCTTGTTCCTATTTCTTTTTGTTTGTTTGTTGTTTCTTTGTTTGTTTTGCAGTCCAAAGATAATAATTAATTATTATCAATTATTTGTTCATCTCGGCCTAATGTTTATGGGTTAATGCGCTTCGTTCCCATGAAATTTTTCTGTTCTTGTCATTGCGTTCCATTACAAAATCACAATGAGCGAACGCTCTCTTCGACCCCACCCTCCCCCTTAGCCTTCCACATTCCACGTTCCGTGCCTGTGTGTGTGTGCGTGTGTGTAATGTGGGTGTGTTTATGTGTGGGGGTGTGCGTGGTCTGTGTCTCATCCTAATTAGGGCCGAAATTAGAAGCAAACTAAAGCCTAGGAGGTCTAGAGAATGAGTAGCATAAATGTTATAGAACCAACAATACGGCCATTTTTGTTGTTGCTGTTGTTATTGTTGTTTTTGTTTTGTTTTGTTTTGTTTTTGTTTGGGGGGGGGGGGGAGTCGTGGAAATTCTTTTGGTCTTCTCAAAGTAGAGTTCAAGGATGCTTTTTAATTATTACCATCATTTTGTTGATTCATATTGATGTCATAACAGGCCTACACTATCTAACAGCATGGCCATGCCTTGTATTTTCCTGCACAGAGGACAGCCAGTTGCATCAACTATTTAGATCAGCTTTGATGATAATAGACTCCTGTACTGGCGCTGGAATTACAACAATGAATTATGAATGGAGAGTCTTTGACATAACGACATACATTTTGTATACATCTTCATCTAGTCTCCATAGAGTTGGTGGCAATTCAAACTATTTAAATTGCAAAGATGTAGAGCTTAATTTGCCAGTGATTAAAAACGTCGGAAACACACGCACTCACTGCACGCACACGCACAAACACACACACACACAGACACAAATGGAAAAAGGCGGGGGGGTGGGAGATTCCGTCCATTGCGATTTTGTAATGGATGCAATAGTCAAAGCAGAGAGATCCATGGAAAAAGAAAAGAATTAAGAAAGAAAGACAGAGAAAAAAAGAAAGAAAGAAAAAGAAATAGAGAAAGAAGAATTAATAGAGAAAGAAGAATCAAGAAAGAAAGAACAAAGAAAGAAAGAAAGAAAGATAGAAAGAAAGAAAAGGAAAGAAAGAAACTAAAGAGGTGGATTTCGAAATGATAAATACGTCACAAACATATTGTAAAAGCTGTTTCAACATACTATTGATTTTATACCGTGATCAGAATAGTATTAGTGATTGAGCAATTGCAACATTGAGATTGTAAATTTGTACAGTTTGAAGTGTGTCCTATTCAAAGACGTTCTTTAGCCTACAACAGATTATGTAGTCTATAAACCGAATGGTGATATCAGTTTGATGTCTACTGTCAGTTCTGTTGGTATTTTCACATCTGGATAATAAGGTGGCTAAATAATTAGTTATGAAGAGAGTTAAAATTGTAAAATCTGATTTTGGGGAACAAGCATTGCAAGGTTTATAATGAATATTTTGTTGACGATTCTCTTGTATTATGTACAGGATTCTGTATTTCGAACATCGAATTTTAAACGCGTAAAGGTGAAACTAGGAAGTAAAACTGTTAAAAATTATCTGTTGAGTACCGTTATTATTATGATTCTAATGATCGTAAAATCAATTATCACACCCTATTCGATGTATTCAGCTATAATAAAGAACTAAAAAAAAAAACACACACACACACAGAAAACAACAACAACAACAACAAAAACAACAACAACAGCAACAACAACACATAACCAATCGAAACAGCAGTTTAACCACTCTTCTTTGTAGTGTGTGCGTTTAGACAGCTTACTGATTGATAATTATTTTGATCACAGGTCCCGAAATGAAGGCTAGATAGATCAATTACTCAATGATAAAGCGATCAGTGCCACTCGACGTGACACCGCGCTGTGATGCCGACCACAATCAATCATAAAGATCAACCTGATCGCAGTAGTGCGCAAATGATGTGCGTCGTCTGTAAAGGATAGAAATTTCCAGAGCGTCTCGCTGGCCCTAATGTGTTCAGGCTTTAACTATGGTCTCACTACGTCAGGCGGTTTAACTAAATCTTCTATTGATTTTTAGCCCTGTATTTGTGTACGTATTGGTTCCAAAAGGAAAGACCTGAATAATGCACCACATGCTGTAGAGTAGTTGGATACGTAAGCGCGCGATCGTTTTACAGATCTAAGACACATGATGCTGGTGTTCAGTGGAATATATCCGTGTTGGATATCCATGGATACAAGTCATTTCTATATACAACACATTTAGGGTAGGTTTAACTTGACTAGTCGTAAGGTGAAACTGTTATATGCTTATTCAAACTTGTTAAGTATGGAATGTATTTTTCTTTGCATTATTATCATCATCATCGTTTATCATCATCATATTCATCTTCATTTGATAAAATATAATAAGACTGTCTCAAAGCCAACCAACTTAAACAGTTAAAAAAAAGCAAACAACATATTTAAAGAAAAAAAAAAACAACAACATGATATTGATGTTAACAGTATCATTTTATAAAACAGAAAAAGACTGTCCAACCGGCAACTAACTAAACAATTATGAAAAAACATTGAAAAAAGCAAATAACACTTATAAATAACTTCTTCTTGATGTTGAATTGAAGGAAAGCCAAATTTTCAGACCAACTTGGTCCTTCAATAATTATTATTATTATTATTATTATGAATGTAGCCTAAGGATCCAACAACTCCCTTTGAGTGACTACGAGAAATAGAACAAACAAGGAGAAGACTTTGGGGTGCAAAATAAGTGAAAAGTAATAAAATGTGACCAAAATCCTTACGGTTTGTCGCTTTCGTTCTCTCTATTTTTATAAAAACGCGGTCACACAGCGCCACTATTCATTTCAGACCGTTGACGTTTTGGCCCTAATTCGTAGTTCCATAGAAGGGCGTTGAATCGTTTGAGAATTACACGCCTTGTGACACTGATTCATAGCCAGTGTGATTCTTCAGTGAGACCTCGGGCAGGTGAAATTACAGACTACACAGCTATACTCGAAACGATCATTTTCCCTTAAGCACAGCTGTTTGATTTCTCTACAGGACAGTTTTTAAGAGAATTTGAACTGAAAGCTTTGATAAATAGGTATTTTAATAAATGTAAAAAAAAATGAACAGACAAATAGAAATTCATTTAAGTAAATAAATAAGTAATAGCAAGCGTGATGACTAGATATTTTAATACATCAATCATAAATAAATAAAAAGAAGACGGGGTGAGGAGTAATAAAGTTCTCAATAATGCTCTATAATGCACAGAACCATACCAATTTTAATAATAATCAAATATATAGAATCAGAAAAACTGTTTCCAGACAACAACGCTGATTTTAGGATGAATTTTCTATAATTTTCTATAATTTTTCTATAATTTTTAACAAGTTTGTA